>WWPM01002703.1:0-18439 GCA_023279145.1 Glomeris maerens | reverse complement strand
CCCCCCCAACACGTCAATATCTCCAAACCAACCCCTCGAACGATTTATGCCCCCACTTTCCAGAGGTTCATCTATATGCACGGCGCAAACCCCTCCCGCGAACGCCAGGATAATAAACGGTGCGTCGAGATCTCGCCGAGAAGGAACCAATATAGAGCGATTGATCGCCGAAATGGAAAAACATCTTCAAACTTACTCCAGTAGGCCCCAGTGTAAATGATATTGCAGGCCCATTCGCACTCAACGTTAATACACGCGTAACGATACGGGTTCGATACGCGCAAGCGCACCGACGATACGCCAAATTTCTAATTGAAGCTCGGACGCAGAAACGAGATTGTAGGGGGTTTCGGTGTACCGGTACGTATAGGTGGCGTACCGGTACGTATTGGTGCCGTACCGGTACGTGTATGTGCCGTACCGGTATCCTTAGGCAAATACCGGTACGCTCTCTGTTATGAAACACTGCATTTCGATAATAACGATACATGGAAATTATGAATAAGAATGAGGGCTCAGGTGCACCGATACACAATACCGGTACGTATCGAAACAATACCGGTACATATCGATACGTACCGTTCCAAAATATTTCAATCCCACAATTGCTTACGTTTTCAATTTGCATTCTAACTACTATAACGGTGCGTACCGAATCCGTAGGAATAGCGATCGTGACAATACCGGTACGTATCGAAACAATACCGGTGCGCGTCGAAACAATACCGGTACATATCGATAATTACCGTTTAAAAAAATTGCTATCCTAGAAAACAGAGGCTTACGTTTTCAACATACAAGCTGCATTCTAACTACTATATCGATATGTACCGAATCCGCAGGAACGGTAGGGGTCGTGGCAATACCGGTATGTATCGGACCAATACCGGTACGTATCGAAATAATACCGGTACGTTAAATATTTTAAATTCATATCGGCTTATGTTTCATCGAGAAACCTCAACCGTTGATTTCCTTTTGCAATTCGGCGCGAACGTATCGATACGTTAGGAAACCAAATTCAATAACGTTCTAAGCAGCAAAATTAAAGGTACATTAGGAAGAAACTGAAATATTTAGTTTGAAATCACAGACAGCGGGGGAAGATACGCATTATAGATTTTCATCGCGTCGTACGTAAATTGAAAAATAAGTGGAATTCATCGTAATTGCGTTCGTGCTCTCGAGGAAAAAAACACACACAAAGCAATTCGAAGAAATAAAATACGAGGACCAAATTACTTACCAGAAAATGGGAACGATACATATTAAATAAATCACTTCTTCGCTACGTTATCCGAGGGACTTTTTTTTTACCGCTCCGAGAGCAGTGTCGGCCCCAAATTTGTTGTCTTATCCGGAAAATATTTCATCTTCCGCCCCCCAAAAAAATGAATGACTTAAGATTTTCCCTTTACTTGCTCCCTGGGGAGTGTTTAATCATACAGGCAAAGATTTCTCTCCGAAGAAATAAAATATAATCCCATTTCAAATTTCGGTACACACAATTCATCGCTCGGTCGTCTCGCGAGTCAAGAAGCAATTTCATTCAATTTCCTGCTGCCATTTTATAGCAATCTACGATCTTTTTGATGACAGTTAGAAAAATGTATTACATACACATTATTATATGAAAAGGGCCTTTTGTATTATACCTAACTCCCTCCAAAAAAATTCCCAATCGAGTCGTGAAATCCAATAACGCATCGCAAGTTTCGTTCGTAAAGACTCTTGAAACTGAAAAATCCGCCGCCCTGTATCGATTGCAAAAAGAAGTTCACTATGTATACTCTGTTCCACTTGATAAATTACAAAAAAAAGGTTGTCATTGGCTGAAATAGAGGAACGCCTCTTTCGGGTAAGTCGGTATGACCGATCGCGCGCAAGCTGACGTTGAAGACATTTGGAAAGTGTGCACGAAATATTTCGGTACGTACCGAAGTAACTCGATACGAATCGATCAACGTGCGTCCAAGAAGCCTTTATATTGATTAATATTGGTTAGTATTAATTGTGGACACGCAAAATGCACTAAGCTACTTCGATACGTACCGAAGAATACCCAACTACTTCAAATGAAAAATACTGCATTTTTCTCACAACTACTTCGATACATACCGAGCTGCTTCGATACACACCGAACTGTTTCGTTTCGATACATACCGAAGAATACCAAACTACTTCCAATAAAAATAATATTGCCATTTTTTAAGTAACTTCGATACATTCCAAACTACCTCGATACGTATCGAACTGCCTCGATACATACCGAACTGCTTCGATACCCACCGAAGTATACCCAACTACTTCACAAATGAAAAATACTGCAATTTTTTCACAACTACTTCGATACATACCGAGCTGCTTCGATACACACCGAGCCGTTTCGATACATACCGAACTGTTTCGTTTCGATACCCACCGAAGTATACCCAACTACTTCACAAATGAAAAATACTGCAATTTTTTCACAACTACTTCGATACATACCGAACTGCTTCGATACTCACCGAACTGCTTCGATACGTACCGAGCCACTTCGATACATACCGAGCCACTTCGATACATACCGAGCCACACTCAACAACTTCAAATGAACAATATTGCCACTTTTTCACAACTACATCGATGCAAACAGAACTATACTTCGATACATACCGAGCTGCCTCGATACGTACCGAACTGCTTCGATACATACCGAACTGCTTCAATACATACCGAATTATACTCAACTACTTCAAATGAACAATATTGCATTTTTCACAACTTCGATGCAAAGAGAACTATACCTCGATACACACCGAACTGCTTCGATACATACCGAACTTTCGATACACACCATGCACATTAATTCAAATAAAAAACTTTGTCATTTTATCACAACTAGTTCGATGCCATACCATTTCAACAAAGCAATACTACCATTTTTTTTTAAAAGGAACTCGATACATACGATAGACTTGACACCTGTATCGATATCGATATCGCCCCCAGACCTGCGTCAAAGAACGTACTGTAGATACGGAGGTTCCTCAACGCGTATCGATACGCGTGCGCGGCTTCATTCTCCCGCTTGGGGCACGCAAAACGAATGGGCCCCCCAAGCTGCATTAATCTGACCGTTTGGTGCGAATGAGATACGAAAGGGCCTTCGTTATCAGGGAACTACAACCTTGGCACGCGACGCCCATGCGAAACGGACCGTTTGGATCGATACGCTGTGCGTATCGAACCCTTCAGTTCCAATCGCCGCTGGGTTGAAAACAGTATTTGAGGGAATTGGGACAGTCACAATGGGCACATAGACACGCAGAGGCAGAAGTTGAGAGGCAGATAAGTGCATCGCTGAGGCACGCACCAATCGAAGCGAACCGAATGGTCGGTGGCGCGGAAACGAAATCCCGCCATGCCCATCGCGATCGGATCGCATCATTGCCCCAGCCACAAATTGCCCTTTCCACCCCCCCAAAAACCCCTCCCCCAACAGGGAATAACCAGACATTACCAATTGAGACCATCTAAACAACTTAATTCCACTTAGAAGAGAATCTAACTGCCATTGAAAGCGGGCCTTGCAGTTGTGCATCTCCTTGCCACCAGGTGGCGCTTTCACGCAGCAAACCAATTCCAGGGGATCCCACGTGCTTTTTCGAGAAGTGAACGCGTATCGATTTTGTATCGTTGTTCGTTACTTTCTGGGGCCAAATAGACAATAACAGGGATCCGGCACGCTCACCGGTCCAAACTACGCCACTTTAGGGCACAATCGATAAGCAAAGGGCCAGAGTCAGCGGCAACCGAAACGGATGCCATTTGCCACTAACCGATACGATGGCAGACGGTCAAAACACTTCGATACGGCACTAAAAAGGAATCGATACGTGTCGATACGCCTTTGATGCGGTTTTAAACAGAGTCGATACGACTGCATCGAGAAGTTTCCATACGGCCAAGACAGTATTGATACATGTCGAACCAATATTGTACCGAAAAAACGCTTCGATACAACATAATGCAGTTTCGATACGGTCTTTTACAGGATCGATACGACTGTACCGTTAGTCAAAACGTTCCTAAACACCCAAAGATCGTATCGATACAACATCTGAAGCATCAAAACTTCTAGATCGGCATAAATACAGAATCGATACACTCTTTGACACAGCCGATACGTTTCGATACGACTGTAGGCCGAACAGAAACTTTTCGATATAGGATGAGACAGTGTCGATACAGCGTAACAGTGTCGATTCCGGTCCGATATAGATTCGATGCGTATTGAAAGACAGTCGATACGTCAGCAGAATACGGTTACAATCGGAATCGATACGTTTCGATGCAACCGTTGTACTCAGGGACGGCGAATTTAAAAAGATGGCGGCGCCCACGCACCCGAACGATGTACCGGTTACGTACCGATGCGCTATTGTGTCAATGCAGGACGAAACAATGGCGATCGATCGCACAATATAACAATATCAGATTCAGGAATATGCGATTACGTTGGGGTCCGAAAACTGCAACTATGAGCAAATGTTTGAGTTGGGAAATATAAAAGATTGATGCCGGCCAGGAGGCGCACAGTCATCGCTGCAATCTTATTACGATTACGAAAATGCGTTTCGCGTTTTCGCTCGGAATTCGTTCCATTTTCAAAATGGCGGCCGAGATCTGATTTTTTTTTCCCGCGGAGTTCGATTCGTGACGTCACAGCCCTGCAAATCGAACGCCGAGGGAAAAAAGAAGCGGCTGAGCTGAACGTTATCGCATATACGGCATTTCTCAAATACCTCGTTCGTTACATTGGGCTTTTTATCATCTAAACGACCTTCCAAATGGCCAATAAATTCCGCAATTTCATCGAAATTCTTTCTCGGCCGATCAACACCCAAAAAAAACCCCTATAAATGTCCATCTGAACGTCGATTCATCGAATATATCGAATCAAAACATCAATCCGAACGCAATTTCTAAAATCTACAAAGAAAGTTGTAAATCCAGGACTTACTTTTCTCGATTTCCTCACTTCTTTCCAACGGGGTTGCCCAATTTATCCCTTGCGTAACGTATTGGACCGTCGTGTCGTGAAGTCCTTTGCTTTCGATACCGAATCAAAGCGTACCGAAGCCGTATCGATACGATAGACGGACAACCGAGATGCCAACTACGCGCGAGATAAGTAAACAGAGTTTCACACCTCCGGCACCAGGTGGCGAAGGCATATGCGAATCCGATTGGTGCATTCCGAGTGTGGCTACTCCCATCGCCATGTTTTCTCTCAAAACCCTCCATTAGTAGACTTTGTTGTTATAAGTTCGACCCCGCCTAGCAAAGTGGGCGTTCCCTGAATGCTAATAACCCCTCAAGCTAGTAGAGGGGGTTCGGAAAAACATGGCGGAACCAATAAATGCCATGCACGGTTGTGGCCACTCTCTGTATCTTCAGTTACGCAATTAAAACTCATTCGAATTTTCGAATGTTTTTGAACTACAACGCCGTCCCAGCATTCCTCGCATACGCCTCATTGGCGTAAGGAATGCTGGGAATTGTAGTTTTTCCATTTGGATAAATATGACAAGGGGAGGGGCGTCCCAAAATAACGTACACTGAAATCCTTTTGTATCTCGTTTTATTTATCAGAAATACCGTATAATGAAAACGACATCCAATAAAAAACAAAATTCTACACATATATAGTCCGAACACCGAAAGAAACTCCGTGACGTCACGGGCAGGTCCCACTTTTCAGTTCATAGGGGAGTGGAGATTGCGAATGCAATAGCAATGCTGCAGTTCGCAAAGCGCTCCTCGGAGACAAGGCAGCCAATAGCTGAGGCTGTGACGTCACCGCGTTTTCTTTCGGCGTTCGGACTACATACTTCTTACAAAAACACTTGTAAAAATAGGGGGGAAAAATCTATTCCGCAAGTTGATGGTTCAGAAGTGGCGAGACGTTAATATAGTCCCTGACAGAGTACCTCGGTGCACTCAATGTGTCACGTGTCAAGAGAATGTGGCCCAATTGATTTCTTTTTGCCACCAAACCAAAGAGAGGATCATCGTATTAATGGGCCTCTGGGACATCTTCGACGTGTTCCGTTCAGCTAGCGTTTGGGGCCTCTCTAATAACGAGTTACAGCGATAAACCTGCAAGGAGCTCTGTCATTTCATCCAAAACCCAATCCTCCCCGCGAAATCACAAACGCGCAATCGATAACAGCACGCGGAAAACAAATCGCTATACGTGAACACTGTGACAAGTTATGTAGGATATCTGCAGATCATGTGGGGTTCCTGTAAGACTACTGCAGGTATCAGGCAGAACATCCTCCGAACATTACCGTTTCGAACATTTATCCGGGTCCGTTTCTACGATAAAATAATATTCCCATAAATTCTGGAGCATGTATAAACGAAAGCTGCAGGATATCTGCAGGACAGATGCAAATATTGCACAGTACAGTTTGCAGGAATCCTGTTCTAAAAAAAACATGAAATTAATCGGGATGTTCATAAATTATACCGGGATACGTACGAAGTAAAACAATATACGCCGAACTCGTGCGAATTCTTGCAGAAATGCAGATGTACTGCATGAACTCTACAGATGTTCTGCACGCATTCGGCAGATATTGAGCAGAAACTTTCCAAAATCCCGCAACAAAATTTAAGTCAAATTTAAGCGGTTAATTTACAAACATATACCGTATATACCATGACTGAAATTTTACTGAGTTCGCATACATTCTGCAGATGTTCTGCATACATTCTGCAGATGTTCTACATACATTCTGCAGATGTTCTGCATACATTCTGCAGATGTTCTACATACATTCTGAACGCATTGAGTAGAAAAATCCTAGAAATTCCATACAAGAACCCGCCGAAGTGCTCAATTTACGAATAAAACCCACACGCGCATGTACTGAAATTCTTGCAGAAGTTCTATATATAATATGCAGATCCCCTGCATGCATTCTGCAAATACCAAGCGGAAACTCCCAGAAATCCTCCCATTAGGGGTGACCCGTAGCAAACCCGAGATGAGATCCTAGACTTTAATCACACCCGCGTCGCAACGGGTGTCTTTCGGGGTTTTTTGTTGGAAAACCCGGATTGATTTATTTTCTCCGAGTTGCCTGAACACATACGGATGATCGAGACACTTCAGCTGTGTCCACCTAGTTCAGAGTCAGTGTTTGCGGATAGCGCAAATTGCGTTTTGCTTGTCGACGCGGCGCACGGATCGCGCCCGATGAAATCGCACCGAGCATTTATTACACCGTCTCCTTCCTATCGATCAAACCAATCTGCCATTGCCACTTTTTTCTCCTCCTCCTCCTTCTTCTTCTTCTTCTTGAACCTCGAAACAACCCGGGAGAAAATAATAAGAGCCCATAACCCCTTTGGCGCCTTGCGAGGGCATCTGGGAATTCCACCATTCTTAGACAAAAGTCGATTCACTCGCAGCAAAGACTGCTTTTATACCTTGCCTTGTGCGCAGAAGATGCATGGCAAAGATATCAAATAGGTAACCTGAGATGAGATCTGCCTTAAAGTCGGCTCATGTGTACGGAGAGCCTACAGATGTAGGCTTTGTTACGTGGGCTTGGCGAAGACAAAAAGACCTTTCACTCACACGACTAAACACACTACTTAAAGTTTGGATTGTAAGCATTTCCATTCGGAGTTTCATTCGAAAGCCTTACATCGAAACGAAATGCGGTGGGCTTTGATGAACTCGTACGCGTTTCGAGGGACGTTCATGAAAGAATACGTTGCAGAACATTATTGTACACGTTTGGTTCGTTTTATCTGTTTGCGATGAACACTCAGTAAATATTGTGAATTGTAATGATTACAAAAATAAATTATAATATTTTATGAAAATAATTGGTCAGATTTTCTGCATACAGTCCTCTCTCGTTAATCCGGCAGATATGGGACCAGGGCACCGCCGCATTACTGGAAATTAACTAATAATGGCGAAGTTTAACAGCAGAAACTACATTTATTGTTCACAATACACATTTGTATTTGAAGGTTGAAGGTAAAAAAGCTGAAACAGTACAAATTCACATTTTTTGTAATAATACCCTAGATTTTCTACAGAAAAGCGTTGATTTCTGCAGAAAATCAACAGAAATTTCGCAGATTATCTGCAGAAATCAATATTTATCTGCAGAAAATGTAGCAGCGTATTTGTAGATGCGACAGCAGATTATGCGAGGAATTAATGTTGGCAAGAAGTTATGTCAAGGTTACTTAAGGTTACCCCAAGGTTATAAGGTTGAATAAAGTTATGTCAAGGTTGCTTAAGGTTACCCCAAGGCTATAAGGTTGTATGAAGTTATGTCAAGGTTGCTTAAGGTTACCCCAAGGTTATAAGGTTGCATGAAGTTATGTCAAGGTACCACAAGGTTATGCGTCAGTAAAAGTCACAGTAATTTAAAGGGAACATGGCATTAAGCTACATTTACACTAGTTTATGAAAAATCCAATTGATGGGATGTGGAAATAAGAACAAAGGTCACGTGAAGGGCAGGCAAGGTGACATCAAGGTGAAGCGAGATCGTATTCAGCTACACGAGTAAAGAAGTTAGGATTCCTTAGGTGCAGTTTGACTTGGGAGGATTTCCGAAAATAGTAAGGCTACATTCGCAGGCGAAATCAATGCCATCGTCACGTTTCCCCGAGTTGTCGTTGCGGTGACACCGAATCCGTTGCCGGGGACACCGTTTCGCACAAGTCTCGGCTTTCTGAAAAGGGGAGAGGGGGGAATGGCGAAAACAATATTGGGAAGATCGATGCCGGGCAACGCTTGCGTTAATTGGATACGTTCGCTGCGGTATGCCGCTGGCCCCCCACGATAGACCATAAACCGTATACGACTCGCGACAACCGCATCTCCAATCGCTACCTAACACCCGTCTAGTGTTGCCCTATGCAAATAAACAAACAATTACCAGGCCGCAGAGGTGCGTGACTAGTCAAGAGGTCAGCGTGTGATCTAGCAAACGAGGAGACGCAGCGTTTCGTGGCCCCTTTGCGAGTATCGCGTCTACCGTGCGTGAACCCAACGTTCCCGGCACACTACGCCACTTCCACAGAGGGAACAAATAAACCAAATTACTCTTGTCCAAATGGCTTTTAAGCCTCATCCTCCGAGTCACGGCAGTATCGTCAGACACGTTTCTCGCAAAAACACGAATGCACCCTCGCAGGATTGAGGAATAAAGCAAGGCTATAAAACCTCGATATTAATGGTAGGAGGATGAGAGAGAGAGAGACAGTTGGGAGAATGGCCTGTTACGGGCAATTAATGAAATTTAATGGCAAGCCATGAAAACGAATATATCATTTGATGTGCGGGGGGGTTTGACGAGGCATTTCGTGAGGTTTATCGCCGCCTTAAGCCGCTTCGGCGTTTAGCGATCACGAACAAGGCTAATTTCGGGGGAATTTCTTGTGTCGTTGCTTAGGTGAAAAGAGATGAGGCTTCTCCTACACTTCCTCCGCTTCCTCCTGCCCGGCACGCGGAGGGTCGCGCGATGACGGCGTCAGCCATGGGAGCACCGAGGAAGCGCCGTCACCGGGGGGATTCCTGAACCCTACGTACAACTGAACACGCCATTGATGGTGGCCCCAGGGACCCTTCGCTGGGGACCAGGGGAACCGACACTGTGGAACGGGCCTCACGGCGCAAACAACCGCACCGACAATGCGTCTGCCTTGGCCATGAACGCCAGCCGTGCCATCGACGGGGATGTTGCCGAGGAGGACCTGGCTTACACGGTCCTGGTGGCAAATTGGACGGATGTGGTGTTGGAGGCGTGGCCGGGGCTCAACGCCACAAACTCCACCTGGAACGTGACCAACACCACGGATGCGGACCCTAGCCCGGCGACAGTGTCCGAGACGGTCGCGATGGCCGTTACGTCAGTGGTCCTAGGAGTGATCATCCTCGCAACGGTCATCGGTAGGAAGGGTTTCTCTAGATCTCTAAATACTCCTTTTCAGATCAGGATTGCGCTAGCCTCCCACTGGCCAATCGGGTAACCACGTACTCTCTGGAGCAGTGACCCGTAACGATAACTTGGAAGCCTATCGAGTGTTGCAGATCCTAATCATTAGTTAGCAACTTTCAAACTTCTACTGTACTCAATTCCTTCTCAAGTTTACACTAATTCCTCTCTGGTCAATCGCCAAACCAACGTACAGAACCCAAACGCGTATCATGGCGAACCCATGTTGGCGTGAAAAAATTCCTCATTAATTCCCAGGAACTTACTTAAAGCTCCAATAGAACTTTCCCTTCTTCTTCTTCTCCTTCTTGCAGTAGCAATTGTAATTCGGAATTACAGAGTAGATTAATAATACGGCAACCGCGTGTTCCCACGTGGGGAATTGTCGTCAAATATGTTCACGTTAGGAGAGGAGGAGAAGAGGAATAGAGAAATAGAGGAAAAGAGAGAGAAGTGGATATGATTTTCGAGTGATTGATGCGTTTTTCCTCTTGCTGCACGATATTGCGGATCAATATTTTGACGCATGAGCTCTTCGCGCGCCAACGCTAGATTTGTGACTTGGCGTATATGTTCACCCTTAATTCACGGTTTGGTTCTGTGTGTGGGACCCAGTCAAACCCCTCCCCCCCACCTAATTCGTTTATAAAAAATATTTTCTCTGAAAAATCCAAGCCTTCATCGTTTTTGAAAACCCACCAATCGAAGCCCTCGTAACTCTCTCTCTCTCACGCGGTTACCGACAAGATCAGCGCTTATATATACAACCTGTTTCGTGTTTTTCTTTGGGTGGAATACGTTATTTCAAGAGTGTTGGTTGGAAGGGCAACACGATCTTTGAAATGCCATCAAAATGCTATATTGTATTGGGATTTGCAGGGAAGTGATTTTTATACGTATGCGGTGCCGGGATCAACGAATGCAAACTTTCGAAGCGAATCTTCTTATTGTATCTTTAGAATTTCAAATTCTTGTAACACATTCCCCCGGACTCTTAAAGATTTCCCAGGTTTGGAAAAACAGATAGGCCGCATCGCGAGCTCAACCCCCGGTCCGAGTTGTTGTCGATGCGAATAATACGAGTTGCGTTTGTACTGGTTCATCTGTTACGACCTGCAACACGTAATAAGAGGCAATAAAACCCGAAATGGCTGGCATATGTATATATATAAGAAGACACAGCGAGATTTCTCGCGTTGCGCTTCACACGCGCGCGTGCATCATCCTGAAAAACGGCTTGCGAAAATAAAACCTAAGAACCTGCTCAGACTGTAAAATATATTCATTCGCCATTTGGCACGATAGGAGCGAGGCTTTTTATTGCCAAGTGCCTCGTAAATTCGCCCATTTACTTTGCCGATTAGAAAATATGGCCTCGGTAGGCTAATTTTAATTCCGCGCGCCGATGAGAAAGCGCCTTTTTTACGGCTCCTCTCCAATCTTTTTACCCTGACAAAACAGATGACCTTGTTTGTTTTTTTTGTAAACCCTTTCACCCAACATTTCGGAGCAAATTAACATGGCTGACAAGTGTGTATACACGAATGCTCCAATTTATGCATATTTGCCAAGTGCTTCGCGCGGCCTAATAACGGTTACGTATATATGTATATCTCTCTCTGCCCGGCAGCTTATAAAAAGAATTGAGTGCATGCAATCTGCAGAACCAAGCAGCACTTAATCTTGAAAGATTTATTCCCCCAGAAGTCTTGCGAGCATTTCGGAATTCAGAGAGAAATAAGCGATCGTAATCCGAAAGCTAAATTGCAACCGCGTTCGCGATACTCTCCTCCCCGTCCTGCTGATTTATTTCTCCTTCTCTTAAATTTCTGCCGGACAATAACTCGAATACGCAGAAATCATGCACGTGTTGCCACGCCCAGGACACGCCCCCTACACCACACATTGACAATCCCCTAAAAGAGCGAGAGTAACTTTAGGCAATTTCTGGTGAATTTTTCGAAATTACACCTCCATGCAGATCTTACCTCCTAGCCGCGCCCAACACCCATCATTGCCACGCCCACAGCCAACCCTACCACGCCCATCGCCCCAACCCATACAACAGACAAATGCCACTCCATAAACTCCGCCTCATCGCTCATAACTCCGCCTCATAGCACCCACAACTCCGCCTCATCGCACCCATAACTCCGCCTCATCACACCCCTAACTCCGCCTTATCACTCCCAACTACTTTATTGCACTCATGACTCCGCCTGATCGCATTCCTGACTCCGCCTTATCGCACTCATTACTCCGCCTTATCGCACTCCCAACTCCACCTCTTCACACTCCCAACTCCACCTCTTCACACTCCCAACTCCACCTCTTCGCACTTCTAACCCCGCCTTATCACAATCATACCTCCGCCTTATCTCACTCCTAACTCCGCCTCATCGCACCCATAACTCCGAAAACATCACACCCCTAACTCCGCCTCATAGAACCATATCTCCGCATCATCACACTCCCAACTTCACCTAGTCACGCCCACAAGAACATCTCGTCACGCTGATCTCTCCGCTCCAAAACACTTATCGTTACAAAGCACCATGCCAATCACTCCTCAAAACGCGCTTCAGTCCACTTTAGACCCTTCACAAGTCCACCTTATCTCCTCTAAGTAAACACCTTACCACCACCAAGTCCGCCTATTTACATCTCTAACCCAACATTACCACACGTAACGTGCACGCAACAAGCCCAGAAGTTAAACTTTGGTCGCGGTGCCATCGGATCATGACTAGACTGCAGAGTATGAATAAAACCATCACCTTGGTGACATTCCCTCATGCAGATGTCTCGCTCTCGGGAGATGGCAGCGTACTCCTCCTTCGTTAGATTCCATTAAAATTTCATCCAAAAATTGAATTGCGCTTCCCAGGGACCTGCACATCGCATATACTGAATTTCCCTAATGCATCTCATCTGCCCAAAACAGCAATTAGCAATTAACGCAAAAAGCTACGTTTCAACGCATTGAATGCTATATTTGGATCTTTCAAACTGAAATCTTTGGAAGACGAATAGCTGGCGGGGTAATCGCATCTGCAAAGAACGTTATTTTCTGTCTCTATTTAAAGGTCAGATTAGCACCTACACCTGATTTCATCCAACCTTGCAGTTTGCTGCTAATGAGCGCTTACTGTGACCGGAATAAGCAATGAGGCAACTCGTATTTGCACTCGCTATCTCGCGTGGTGCGGAGTTTCATATCCTTTGCGCTAAAGTAAAATATACTATCCAAAAGTAGCTACACTTAACTCCCATAATCCAAAGCTGTTTATACGCTTGAATAAAATATCTGAGACGAATAGATCATCGCTGGTTTCGCGGACCGGCATGACTTTGCGATGATATCCTTAAGAAAACTGCCCAGTACGGTACATTTGCAATCGATTGAAATGTTAGCCAGAAACTACTCACAGATTGTTCAATATCTTAAGGGGTTCACTTCACGCTTAATTGGTTCTCGGGAGTTATTGGACATATTTTTTGGCCATCAAAGGAGGAGGGAAAAAGTTTTTTTTTAAGAATACTACTTAAGGAGTTAATCTACAAGAAGTATGTAGGCCTTAGCCAAAAACACTTTCGAGGTTCTTTGAAATATTAAAAACAGGCCCTGAGGGAAATCCGGAGCCGTGAGGGAAATAACTTCCAATATCTCGCGAATTAACTTCCAGCTGCATAATTTATCAGGCCACTTTCTATGCAAGATTAAAAACGCCTCAAGATCAGGCAAGAACATGGTGTCGCACTTGCGGTTATTACTCATCGATAAGATCCACAGAAAAGTGGTAACGGGAGATGCTCAAAACTATAATATCACCAAAGAGAGAAGGAACACTGGGCGGAAAATATCTCGTTTATCCTGCCCTCTTTCTATAAATTAACCAATTAAAGCATAGCATGATTTCTCGCTTACTTCTTCCTGGTACGAGTTGGAAGTGCGTTTTGCTCATAATCTTTCGTAAAATATTCTCTTAATAATCGTACCATTTGTTCGCCCTTTCTCTTCTTCGTGTGTTGAGATCAGAAGCCTTACCAGGTTTCCACACTTTTCAACAAGTGGGGTTGAATGGATGGGAGCAATAAAACCCAAAACTTCTTCAGAAACTTTAGTTTTATTAACTTGCTTTCATCAAAAAATGGCAGAACAACTCTTGAGCCAAAAACAAAGGGATTAGCATAAACTAAGTTAGTCCAAACCCCTCCAATGTTAATCAGAAAAACGGCGCCCTCTACACACCACGGCGCAATAACTACTCATATCCAATATACTTTGGAAAACAGCGCCATCTATCCACCAACGCATTCACTCCACAACTCAAAGGTCGGACATGTATTTCACCAGTGTGCTTGATTAACATCAGCATTAGATATTTCACATAAAACCACAGAATTTTCAGAAAACAGCGATCGCCTGAACGCAGCCGCCATTTTGAAATGTCCTGTGCTACGTTTACTCTTTTGCCAGGAGAATGTAATCCACACTGACAGACCGCCATTGGCTGAAATTCAGCCACGCCCAGTGTTCCTTCTCTCTTTGGTGATATTATAGTGCAGGCAAACAAACCATATTTGAAAACAAAGCAAACGAATCATCCTATGGATGGAAAATTGGATTAAAAATTGCCTTCAAGCGCTAATCGCGATGGCGATTTTACGTAATGGGACCAGCGTTGTGTAAAATTACATATTTCAGCTCCATATGGTACGGCACGGTGATTTAAATACCGGTTACAGTAATGACATGTCTCCCAGACAGCTCTGCGGTAACTGCGGCTTGGTTTGTTCCCGGGTTTGCGCACCGTGATTTGATGGTATCGCGTTGACCAACAAATTTCGCATTTATGGAAATTTGACACTGCCCTTAACACTCCCCCGAGGTCTGACACGAGATTGTGAATAACAATGAGGTGCAATTAAAGGTTTTGTCATTAGCAGATGCTGCGAAGCCCACGGGAGCTTCCGTAAATTAAGTTATCCGTTATAAAACTAATATTGGAAACTTTTCACAGACCGAGACTTTCATTTCCCTTTGGTTCTTAAAAAGCAGCGTGAAACTTGCTTATCCCCTTATTAAAGACATGCTGCGTAACAAAACTGCGAAACTTGTCGAAACTGCGCGATGATACGTTTAGATTTGACGACGGTATAGGTCACATAAATCCGGTTAAAAATGTTATCTTTCTGTATTTCTAATCATCAGGAAGAGGATGATCAACTTCCACACAGTCATGCGAATAATGGAAACAATCTGATAAAAGTTTTGATCACGGGTCTTTCAATCGTAACTCGCGACATCACAGGTTCGAAGATATTGCGACTGCGTGGAAACTTGGTAACGTAAAATTCAGAATAAATTGGGTCTGGCAATGTTGAAATTGATCACGTATTGCGCCAGACCAAATACTAAAAAGGTTTACGCAAATCCGCACCAAACCGTGTTGAATTGGGTCAGATCCAGCCATTAACTCCGAACGCAATTTCAATCTTTATTTCAACGTAGTATTCCCATTACCCTCGGATCAAAATAGATCCACTACTGTGTGCACATTAGACCGCATACCACTTATGAAACCAAGGAAACTTATCTCTCACAAGGCTAGATCTTAACGAATAAGGCAAGCGATGAATATTTACGCCACAAGAACAAGAAACAGGGGAATGCCAGCCAGGGAGAAGTTCAAACATTTGTTATATAATCTATATCTAATGAGGAAGGTGTTCCACTTCCATCATGATCTCAATCAACACGAAAAGATTTGCATCGCGACAACTAGGTTCCCAATACACACGCGTCAGCTTCTTGCAAGACAGCGCATCTTAGGGACAATAAGAACATGGAAGCCAACATCCTGCTGTTTGTGTATTAACTTTAATACTCTGTTCTGCTGCTTCTCTCACAAGACACGATAATATTGCGCCGCGCCAAGTGCAGGGGGCACAACACGCTTCTCGCCAGAGTGGATGGGGGTGCGCGTGTATTGATGGCGCAACCGAACATGCACTCAGGGGATAATAATTTGCGCATGGGCCCAAGATATATCTGCAACAATCTCCACATAAATTACCTCCTGCAGGGGCAGTATCGTAAGCTACGTGCTCCCGCAAGTTGTACGTTATTACGCGTGCAGCGATGCGGCGGGGGCTTTGTTCCGAATCGATGCTTCCAGATCTACTAACATCACCATTATGCCTACCAGGACACAATATACTACTAACCAGGGCTGGGCACTGTCTCCGTTTCGAGCGCTAACCTGCGATTCCGGGGTTCCCCACCGGGTGGCGTATTTCCGATACAATCAAAACTCATCAATTGTATATACATATATATATATACCACTGGATGGATTAAAAGAGATTTCTCTGTCTATTTATAGAACAGAGAGTGACCAGATTTGTAGGAACGATTAATAGACCTATCGTGTGAGGATAATTGTGGCGTTTTGTGTCCTTGATGTGCTTCCTTTCTTTTTCTTTGGAACAGGGAACGTCTTCGTGATCGCGGCCATCTTGTTGGAAAGGCATCTGCAGAACGTGGCCAACTACCTGATCCTGTCGCTGGCGGTCGCGGACCTCATGGTCGCGTGTCTCGTGATGCCGCTTGGGGCCGTCTACGAGGTACATAACATTAGACCTCTCTTCCAATCTTTCAATCTTCCGAGTCGCCATCTTGAACGATGGAATCCCCGGGTTTAGGAAGGGTGAGATCCTTGGTGTGTCGCGATCGAGAATCTTGCGACGACAAGGCGCTAGGTGTGCGTTATACGTTCCTTCAGGATTTGTTTGAACTAAAGATTTGCATGCAAATCACCCCCATTCCTTCTTCAAATAGAAGCATTTAGGTAGGCGGCTTTTCTCAGTTCTATTTCACATTTGACTGGTGATAACACAGGCCAGGATGTCACCTGCTTACGAAACAGAGAGGATTTTTGTTAGGTCCCTATGAGGAACATTAGATTAGTGAAAACAGGATCATTAAACCTTTGCATAAAACCTTAACGTAATTGGAATTCATTTTTTCCTAGAATTCCCTAAAACAAGTTCTGCGGATTCATCACGAATTTATGAATTAATCCGGGTGTAATTTGACCCATAGGGGGTACATATTTCTCTCTGTTACACCCTAATAACACCTTTGTCTTCACATTGCAGGTGAGCCGGCAGTGGATTCTGGGCCCGGAACTGTGCGACATGTGGACCTCATCCGACGTGCTTTGCTGCACAGCATCCATCTTGCACCTTGTAGCGATCGCCGTAGACAGGTTAGCGACAGCTAGAATCGATCCGCCCATTAGATCCGACAGTGATTGGCAATAAGACAACCTACACCGATTTCGGTTTGGCAGGTACTGGGCGGTGACCAACGTGGACTACA
Source organism: Glomeris maerens (assembly GCA_023279145.1). Classification (NCBI taxonomy): domain Eukaryota; kingdom Metazoa; phylum Arthropoda; class Diplopoda; order Glomerida; family Glomeridae; genus Glomeris; species Glomeris maerens. The sequence goes on along the minus strand of WWPM01002703.1, from coordinate 1,027 downwards.
TCCATCACCGCAACTCGCAGCGCATCGGCCTCATGATCCTCGCCGTGTGGGTCGTGTCGTTCGTCGTGTCGCTGGCGCCGATCTTCGGCTGGAAGGACTCCGAGTTCCAGGAGAGAGTGAACGTTCACAAACGGTGCCTGGTGAGCCAGGACATCGCGTACCAGGTGTTCGCCACACTGGCCACCTTCTACGTGCCGCTCATCATCATCCTCGTGCTCTACTGGAGGATCTACCAGACGGCTCGCAAGCGCATCAGACGTAAGGTGGGCACGGCCCCTCCGCAGCCCTCGGTGTCCACCTGCGAGGCCGCACCTGCCCCGAACATGACGGTGGTGAACACGAAACTCAACAGCCGCACGACCCATCATCACCATCAGCAGCCGCCCACGAGCAGCGTCTCCGAAGCTACGACCGCCTTCACGACAACGTCTTCGGGGGAGAGTGGGGGAGGCCCGTCCAACGTTTCCCCCGAGAAGTCGAGTTCGGCGAACGGCTCCACCAGTCAGACTAGCCACATGTCGGACATGAGCCGCATGGAGATGCTGCCCAAGAAGGAGCGCAAGGGGGGTCGTGAGTCGGCGGAGAGCAAGCGCGAGAGGAAGGCCGCCAAGACGCTGGCCATCATCACGGGAGCTTTCGTCTTCTGCTGGTTTCCCTTCTTCGTCCTCGCCTTGGTGCTATCTGTGTGTGGTGAAGCCTGCTTCAACAATTACGCCGTGAGCTTCTTCCTGTGGCTCGGCTACTTAAACTCCACGCTCAACCCCATCATCTACACCATCTTCTCGCCAGAGTTCAGGTCGGCGTTCAAACGGATTCTTTTCGGGCGCAGGCGCCGGGGCCGATACCGACCCAAGAGATAGAGACGACACAGATACACGTGACCCTTTAAGTTTCAACAGTGAACGGCAGGGGCACGAATCACCCCTCAATCCTAAGCTCAGCAGCGGTAAGGTCTCTATCGCGTCAATGCCTAAGGTACGGTGATCTGATCGGTACGCGTGGGGATGTGCACGGGCTGAGGGGGAGG
>WWPM01002686.1:0-12622 GCA_023279145.1 Glomeris maerens | reverse complement strand
AAAAAAAAATGATGTTCTTCGGCTTGCATAGTAGATTCCCAACGCAATAATGATGACATAAATGCGAACTTCCTGGCTCCAATTACACGATAGGTGTCTATACAAAATGAGATATTTTTTTTAGAAACATTCATTCGTTTGAGAAATTATAACCTTGCATTCAAAAATAGGAACTCGAAATGCACGTACAAATTTTGCCAGTTTAGAACAAAAACTGGATGGATAACCAATTTAGTAAACGAAGGCCGTGAAGGACGAGGTTGACGGATCTTTTTAACAATGGGATGCAGAAATCACAGTTATTTAAAAAAAATGAGAATACTATACGTATAATATGTAATGGAAGGTTGCATAGGAATACAGAAGGATAGGAGGATGACCCAGTGCACCAAACTGCCATTGATCCTGTGTGAGAAATATCGCACGCTTGCCCGATTCGTGCCATTAGTACAAAACCATGAAGGTGTATGTTTAACCGATCGAGAGGCAAACTGCGAAACGACTGGAAACAAATGTATTATACACTTCCGCAAGTGGCTCAAGTGCATGGGTGTGGTCATGCAGCAAAAGCCTGAAGAGCAACGTGCAGGAATTCTTGCGGATGTGGTTACTATAACATTTTGCACATTCCAAGTGGCGACGATTATTGCCATTTTCGTTCATATCTTTTGAAGCAGTGCTGGGTGTAAAATATATATATTTATGAGGTAATGAAGCAGGGTTTTCAACTCAAATACATATACAACGCGTGAAGGGCCGATCAGGAAGAGTTTTGAAACTGGACGGCCCCATGACCTCTTTAGTGAACCCGGCCGTCGAAATAACTATCTTGATTTTCTCTACAAACGAGATGAACTTGTTTTTTTAAATATACTCCTTTCTTTCTTTAATTATCTACCAGCAGCAAGCAAGTACTTAGGTGTGACCAATGGATGAACTGTTTTTCATTGTAGCCTATAGCTTTGCTTCGATGCTTGCTTTTGGTTTTCATTGAAAGCGAAAGGGTTCAGACCGAGACCAAATGGTGTGAAACACAGCACAACATCGGAAGAAATGCACGAAATAAGATGCAAAGATGGTGACCAACATCTGTCTTTCTCTCATACCACCCATGTATGCATGCATAGACGTACACCTGATTTTTATCACACGTGATTCCAATATACAGTAATACAGTAAAATGTTCGATGCAGTGGTAGTGTTTAATAATGGAGGTGGAACGCTCGGCTTGAGTTGAGTGCACTCGGTCAATGCATTGGCATGCGGTTTGCGTGCGTGAAATAAAAGCCTGGAAAATGGAGAATAAGAAGGAGAAGGAGCATAGGAGTAGGTGGGAAAAATGAGAAGAAAGAAATGGAAGCAATTGTGGGAATTTTAAGGTGCCTTCCGCGGACGTCGCCGTGGTCATGGGCGACTGATCCCGAGGTCTTTCCATACAGTTTTGTACACTCCTGATGACCACACCCACAACACGCGAGCGTAGTCCATGCATTATGCAATGTGGTAGATTGTGGAGTACATACAAGTATGTACTACCTTTATGGTGTCGGGTTTATTCCACAACTGCTATTTCCATCCACTCGTGCATATTTTTTTTGTAATACCCTGCTATCTTTTACTGTGCATGGACATTGCCTGTATGATAGTATGTACAAATATAATGCAAAATATCGTTTATTGTGTTCATTAGATTTAATATTCTATGTCCCCCACCCTTTACTCGAAATGCCTTTGCATTTTGCCAGAAATTATTAGCATTGCTTTGTCGCTTGGCTGCAAATTTTTAATAAGCTTATCAAGGTGGCAGTAGTCTTTTATATTACATAGTATACTTTGTAGGCACACCTCGTATATTCGTTGTCCTCAAGTACCTTGACGTCCTTGAAGGGGTGTTGCCACGCCCCCATGTCTCGCCTATGAAGTCACAAGTAGCCTAATCATTACTGAGTGAAATAACTGTAAAACAGTTTAATTGGTTTACAGATCTGATTGCAAACACTTGTCATAGATGGAGAGATATCGTTTCGAACATCGATGGTTTTTTGATAAACTTATTAAAAGGTAAACCAGATGGGATTTTCATTGAAATTATTGTCCACTTGTAGTTTCTATGTCGCCATTAAACCAGTCATATTGAAATGCAATTAGTAGAGTTCTTGATTGAATTTTTCGAATGCAATTTTTGTGTCTGCAGCATTTTCCAGAGCACCGTTTTATACGAAATACAAGAAATACTTTCACTGAAATTATTGTGAAAGGCATAAGCATATTGTGAAGTACTACTATGCTAGCTATCAATTCGGAGCAAATTCTTCGTGTTTTTGCTAATAACACAAAGAATGAAGTATCTACTTTTTTCTGTATGTTTACAAAAGCAGCTTTAAGTTGTGATAAGACTCAAAGTGGTTGGGTGAAAGGAAATGGCATGTGGACGGCCTAATTTTTGGCCATTTTTGCTTTCACCTGAGAAAAATTGCTCTTGTTTTGCTGGGACGTGGGAGGAATTGTGAATCGAGGTCGCCACGTTGACCCGAAACCGAAAAATAGCCATTTAAAAAAAAGACATGTTGATCAGACAGCAGTATACAACAAAGGACGCCATATTCTTTATTAATTTGCGACGCCAACAAAATGTTTTCCACAAAAACTAACATTAGGCTGTTCCAAAAGCCGACGTTCTTTCATTGAAAAATCCCTTTATAGTGAATTCGGTTTTACTGCGCGCTGTTTTGTTTCTTTTCAAACGTTTGCAAGTATGTCGGCCGTTTCTATATAAAAGTATATCAACATTCAATCCACTTGAGTATAAAGCAAACCAGTTCCGAAACAAAATTCCTTTCGCATCAAAATAAAATTGATGTCGTTTACAATTTCACTTGCTGAAACTAGCTGGAATTATGTAGCTTTCTTCATCCAAAAATATAAAGATACCAAGTTTGTAACTATAGCGTAAAAATCCCCAATTGAAAATAACGTTTGTGCAGTAATAATAAGAATTTACGTGTCCAAGGATCAGAAAGAATATAGTACATAGTACCGAAAATAATGAAGAAAAAATGGATCCACTTGGACTAAAATGCGTACCACGATAATTAAAATTATTGCTGCAACATTTGCTGCAAGAATTTTTGTAATATATTGCAACAACCGAAGAATGAGCATCTGCACTGGACTAATTAGTAAATCAGAATTTGTGATGTCACAAGAAACGTTGAAGAAACTCGGTTATTTGAGAGAAATATGGTTGAAATTGTAGAGCATATTGTGCTCAATATGTATCTTTCTGATCCTCTGGTCAATCTTAAAGAATCATACACTGGATATGCATTTGCATCCGTTATACATTAAAATGTGGTTAGTTAATCTCTCTTGGCTTCTTCTGTAAAAACAGCTGATGATACTCTTGCACATGGCTGTAAAATTTCGGGATAAAATCGGATTTAGGAACACCCTGTATGTACATTGCGCATACATGGATTCAACAACAAAAATATCAACGAGAGGCCACAGGACGGGCCAACGGTTTCTTGAGCACAAAGCGCCGACTGAAAAGTTTTCGCAGCCGTGACTTGTCTTTGGATTCATCGCCGTCTTGGGTCGTTGTTGCTGTTGTTGGAGTTGTAGTTGTGGAAATTTCTTCTGTTTGATCTGTCTCATCTGTTTCTTGCACAGGACTGACTTCAGTCACCGTGATAGCAATTTGTTCTTCAGTGGCCGTGGCCAAAGTGTCCTCGGTGACAGGGGACGTCGCAAGCAGCATGCTTGCCGCTGTGTCACTGTCACTTACAATCGGCTTCTTTCTTCTGGCAGCCATTAAAGCACTCAGAGGACGTCGCCTACGTACTGGTCTTGTTGTAGCTCCTGCTGCTGTGGCAGCAGTGGTCACCTCTTCCGCAGAAATCCCAGATGATTCCGTGGAAGTTGTGCGTAAATGCAATGGACGCCGGCGTCTAGCAAATGGCCGAATACGTCTTCTGGAGCCATCAACGGCAGAGCTGCTTGTGCTGGTCTCCTCTTGCTGGTCACCACTGGCGGGAAGCTCGGTAGAAGTTGTACGAACACGGGGCCTTGGGCGGGGGCCCAAAGGTCTTCGGACTCGTGTGGGACGCAGAGTTGAAGTTGTGTCCAATGGTGCTGGTGTCGTTGTGGCCATTTCATGGGTGGTTTCTGGTTCCTCTTTGGTCTCTAAATCTGATACCTCAACTCCAAAAGTTGTCGGAACCTGAATGGAACAATATTTTTATATTTCTATTTAATTAGGCTATCTGATTAAAATATCTATCAAAAATGATATTTTGTTGTTGACTCTGAATTATAGTTTTAAATATAAACCATACTTAGTGTGATTAATATTAGGAAGGTATTGCAGTAGTTGGTTGATATCTATGCCATCTTTTAGAAACAAAAATGAAATTGGATCTATTTTTTGTGCATCATATTTGATAAAATGACTGATGGCCTGTTTTCGTTTAATTCTAGTTTTCGTTTGGTGATTGGAACTAATTAAAGAAAGTTGATCAGTTATGTTTATAAAATTAGCATTTGTTTTCTTTTATGTGATAAAACAGCAAAATTATGCAACTACTGCATCACAATATAATACTGTACGTTAGGAAAATATTCATTCTTTTTAATGTGCACTTAGTACCTGAGTAGTGACATCAAATTGTGCCGTTGTTTCATCATTTCCATCAAAACTCGGATTTGTTTCGAGTAGGCTTTCCGTAGTTGTAGCTGGATCATCACCGAAATCTGAAATATTGTCAGAAAATTCTGTGGAAGGGCTTTCAGGTCTGGCCTCATCGGCAAATGTAGTTTGGAAAGAAGGTGGTGTTGGTTGTCCGGAGAAAGTGGAATCGAGTTTGAATCCAAAGTCATCCGTAACAGGTGCTAAGCCTGTGTTTTCTGGACTGTCTGTCTGGAAGGACGTTTCTGGGGAAGGCGTGGTAGTAGGCAAGTCAAATCCGTCCTGGAACGATGGACGGAAACGTCCTCGACCTCTGCTAAGAGGAACAGCTGGTTGCTCAGGTGTCTGTTCCTGTTGAAAAGTAGGACTTTCGGGTTCAGATTGTTGAAACTGTTGCTGTTCTTGCTGAAACTGTTGTTGCTCTTGCTGAAATTGCCCAGGTTCTTGCTGGAATTGTTCAGGTTCTTGTTGAAACTGTTGCTGTTCTGGCTGAAATTTTTGGAGTCTCCTTGGAGGGAACTGTTGTGGTCTTCTTGGAGGAAACTGTTGAGGTCTTTCCGTCTGAAATGGAGTCTGTTCCGTTTGAAACTGCTGGGATGGTGGTGGTTCCGTTTGAAATTGTTGAGATTGTGGTGGTTGCGTTTGAAATTGTTGGGATTGTGGTCGTTCCGTTTGAAACTGTTGGGATTGTGGTTGCTCCGTTTGAAACTGTTGGGATTGTGGTGGTTGCGTTTGAAATTGTTGGGATTGTGGTCGTTCCGTTTGAAACTGTTGGGATTGTGGTTGCTCCGTTTGAAACTGCTGGGATTGTGGTGGTTGCGTTTGAAATTGTTGTGGCGATGGTCGTTCCAAACCGAACTGTTGCGTTTCAGGTGAAAATTGTTGAAACGGTTGCAATGGTCGACGTGATGGTTGCAACTGAGATTGGGTTGGCGGCAATGATGAGGATGGAGACTGAGGCCTTTGGCTATCTATTGTAGGTCTCAAAGATCCGAATCGGAATCTATTCTGTGCTCCTATTTCCTCTTGCGGAGCAGCAGGTGAGATAGGAGCTCTTGTGGTAGCGGTAGTCGTTGTTGTTGGAGGTGCTTCGGTCTGAGCTGGTCTGAAAGGTCTTCTTGGTGGGAACGGACGTTGAGCTACCGGGAACTGTTCCTGGAAGAAGTCTTGCTGAGGGGGCTGTAGCTGAATGGGTGGAGGCAATGGCCTGAACTGTTGGTCAGTCGGTGTAATGTGCGACTGGAATGGTCTTTGGAAGATCCTTTCATCTTCGTTCTGCTGCAGGTGCAATTGTTGTTGCCTGTCTTGTTCTTCTTCATCCTGTTGCTGTTGACGGAAACTTTGGTCTGATGGGCGCAACCTCGATGGTCTGAAAGATGGGCGTCTTGCATCATGGGCTACTTGGCTATTTGCAGCCTGATTTCGCGGAGGACCCGGGAAGTGAACATCTTGTGCGATTGCGTTGTCGTTTGGACTTGAGATGAAGTTGTTACCTTGAGTTCTTTGACTATTGCGAAACTGGTCAGGGGAATTGGAGGAGAACTGTGGACGTGGCAGATTACTGAAAAAAGGCCTCGGTGGGAAGTTGGGGTTGGATTCGAAGAACGGCGGAGGAAAGAATGGATCTTGCCTCTGATTCTGGTTTACATTTTCACGCTGCTGTTGGGAAGGACGTCTGGGTGGAGAAGACCTCGAAGCAGTGGTTGCACGTAACCGGTCTGGCGCAATTAAAGAAGCTTGATTAGCATTATTATTGATGGCTGCCCGGATCAAGTGGTCATCGAAGGACACGAATTGCGTTTCCATAAGTCGTCTGCCTCTGTCCGAACTTCCTGATGTAGGCCTAGTTGCAGTATTTGATGATGGTGATGCCCGGTTGTCCAGGTGTTGGGGACGGGGTCTGGGAGTTATGGTCCTTCGTGGGGAACTCGGTTGAGGTTCTGGGGCAATTATCATGAATGGTTGACCGAAGAACGCTTGCGGCGCCACCTGTGCCGTTCTTTGCTGGAAGGTGTTCGGAGATGAAGATGGAGCAGTGGTTAGGAGAGTTACAAATTGGGGAGAGTTGAAACTTTGAGGAGCTTGGCGACGTTTGCGAATGCGGCGGCGACATTCCGTAACTTCTAATTTAGCATCGCAAGATGCGTCAATCTAGATATTAAAAGAAATGGTATATTTGTAAGCAACTGTTATCTGACATTTATGGGTCAAAGCTGTTAGAAATGCGCTCTGGTAACATTGATGTGCATTCAAATTTTCGTTCTTATACAAAACATGTCTGTTTGATGACAATGTAAATTCCCACATTTGAGTAGTTTCTTTTACATTGATTGTTAAATTTATATATTTTTTCCTTAGCTGTAAAATAAAAATTGTAGCAGGTTTGGAAGTTCCAGCCCTTCACGGTATTTTTAAATTTGTGCACATAGTAAAACAGTCCAACTTCAACATGGTACTATTAGAACTGCAATTTCTATTTCTGTCAGTATGTCAAATTACAAGGGAATTTTGTAAATGGACGATTTAGGCGTTTAGGTGGTGAAATTAGAGCATTTAATGCGAAGTTAGGTGGAAAAAAAGATTTCTGGAGGAAGCATGATTAACACCATTTCATGGTACACAAAATCACATGGGTGTTAAACGCACTTGTATGGACTCTTGCGAGAGTAATTTTGATACTTTTCAAATTAGTTAAAATGTATACACATACCTGGTTTACAGAAGTGCCTGGAGGACATTGGAATTTGACAACAGTTCCGTCTGGAAAACAGTAGTTCACCACTTCACACGGGTTGTTCTCATCCACATAATAACCAGGAGTGTTTTTGTAGCATGCAGAAACCTTCTTAAAAAAAATAAGCTCTTTAATACAGATTCATACTAGATGACTTTGCGGATCTGGATTACTCGGGTTCCATGATCCGAAACATTTTTGGTTAAATGCTATTGCTATTGTACCTTGAAGATCGAGTTCCGGTGGGCGGGGTTGATTTGGCTATCACCAGCAGCCACCCAAGCTGTCAATGCAAGTAAAACAACGGGGTAAAACAAGAGAAAGGTGAACAATGGCATGGAGAATTTATTTTGATGTGGGTGTGGCTTACCGATGCTCGAAAAGAACACTAGGAGTGCAGCTGCAGCCGCCCTTTGGGCCATCATACCTTCAGAGGAAGAATGGAAAAGGAAATTTTCAGTTTGGATAAGACTATCTATTATATGTGTGTCAGTTCGACACGGTCAGTGGTCCACTTTGGGAATATGGGCGAGGTGGAGGGAATTTGTCAGGGTGGAACCTTGGCGCTTTTCTGCCAATTGGCTGTGTTTGTTCGCTCCCTTTATTTCTTTTCTATAGATCTCTTTTCATTCCCGTAAATAATGCAAAGTCGTTCACCGAGTCGGCCAAATATAAATAGATTAGAAGTGAACGAGGAAATGCAATGTAAATTATAGATAGATTAAAAAAAATCTGAAATGCTCTTCCGGGATGTTACTGTATTACTCTTGGTGTTTCTTAGTACTACCTATTAGTTCTTTAGAAGGAACTGAGGATAAAAATACCAACCAACTCCCTTGCCCTCATTTAAGACACTCCGCCTGATAATTAAAATAAGCTTTCTTTGGTTGGAAGCTACTTTTACTTGATAGATATAATATACGTGATCGGGAAAGCAAGTTGTTTTTCGAGGACCACTTTTTGCGAATTTCAATGTGCATTGCACTTTTCTACTTGTCTATGCGTCATCTTACACTTTTACGCTGTTGGAACTACATTGTTATGACTAATGTGTAGATTCAAACAGGTCTTGAAATATTTAAACTGGTTGAAATGCATATTAATCAGCAGACAGTGCAATTCTTTTATAGTAACCATGGATCTTGTAACTTTGGATAATGACAATTGTCATTTCGAAGAGATATTCGAATTGTTCAGAAGTGATTGCCATTAATTATGAATCTTTAATACACAAGCAATGTTTTAGTACGTTTTCTGATATCTGCTTGGGCCAGATGGCTATTTGTATACCTGTAGGTTACATGTGTTCGTATCCCAGTTGCACTTTGTCGAATTAATTTCAACTTAAAAGTATGAAGATGAGATTGTCCTCTAAGCCGCACAAAAGTGGGTTGTACGTGAAACTCTCAGAGCATGCAATCCAGAACCAGCGGGAAATTCAAAAATAGTTTTCAAAGGGAAAAAAAATTATAAACAAAATCGCAGAACATGTAAAATGTCAAAGTATCGGTTTGACACCTTGCAAAAATGGAATGTGTTAAAGGGAATTGCTAATGATAATTCAGGATTCTCAAGTGATGTAATTCTAATAATCTATAAATTTGTCTTACCCATATTTGGAGAGAAAAGTTGAGCACTCTTCAGGTTTTGGACAATGGCAGCTTTTTAGAGGTATGAACAGAGCACTTAAGACACAATTTGGCAATCTAGTCACGAGGTCATGTTGATGGCAAATATGTTTGCAGTTTTCTGTGAACGTTTTATGAATTGGATCTCTTTGAATATGAGGTGGGCCACAGTGGAGACACCAGGTTTATATAGTCCGTCCCACTTGCTCAGGCGGCGAAAAAAGCGGGTCACGTGATGGGGGCACAAGTGGGCCGAGTCCACTCAAGAGTCAGGGCAACCCTCAAGACTACAGTGGCAATTGCTTTATAATTCAGCTGCACGTGTAATTAGATAGTGATTCGGAGATATCTTCCCTTACATTCTTCTAATTGTGAAAGGTTGCATCAATGATTTCCTATGGAAATGAGGGATTTATTTTCGGATCAAGTGTCTGTGTCACTTCTAAACCTAGAGTACCACCCAAACAGCTAGACAAGATCTCGGTCACTTGTAGGGTAAAACAAGGCAAAACCGGCAGGACCAGAATCTATACATATATACAGTTCATCGGTTCTTGACCTATCAGAATTTACTCTCGTTTCTTATTATTGTTTCCATTCCGTTTCTGTTCTGCTAGTGTGTACAACCATGTCAAGGAGATAATTTGTTGAACAGCTAGTGTGGATAGTAGCAATGAACGCTCCGCAAATCCAGTAAAACTGCAAGTTGTTTTTAAGGCACACCAAAAACGCGGTCACAGTGGACAATTTTCTTTTGTTTTTTTTTTTTGTAATTTCTTTTATTACGCGTGCGAAATAACGGGTGATACTTGAGTGCTTATATAAGAAAGTGAGGTTTACATAATAAGCAAATAATACAGCGAATAAAGAATTGTTCAGTTGGTTGAGAATCACAGTGGAGGTATGGCAGCATCTGGAGTAGATTCCTCCCGAACTTGAGCTTGAGCTTCACCCTGGTGAGAATCCTATGAGAAAAAGAAAACTGTGTATGATGAAGAAGGCAGATACATATCTATGTATTATTTACATAAGGATTATAATTGTTATCACTTCATGTTTGATGTATGACAAAAAGACATCCCATACGAGCAGTGCTATGTTCACGTAGATAACCCTTAGTTGAGGAGGTACAAATAAGAAATTGAGGGCCTGAACTGGTGGCCAAAAAAAGCAGTCTACCTGAAAGAGAAATTAACATTTAATGCAATGTGCAATAACTGTGAAGTTTTTTTTATTCACTGCGTACCAAGTAGAGAAATGGGAATTTTTGGCGAACCTCAGACAATGCACTCCCCAAAGTTCTTCCTTCTAATTTCCCCATCCCTACAAATAATCACGAGTACATGCTTGTGTATTTTATTCTATCAAACATTCGAGATGCTTTTCAATGAAATATTCACCGACAAAGAATCCAATGTTGAGCAAAGGTGATGCGATCAATTGATCTGCGGTCACTTTTCGGACAACGCTCCATCGAGATCTGCTTGGCAAGGCACCGTCCAAAATTTTATACCATCCATGAACGAAAGGAGCCATCACCAATCCAATTGTCATCATTCTCGCTGCAAAAAAATAATTGCAATATTTAGAGTAAATTTCTTACAAAAAATAAATTTTGACGAAACATATGGCAAAATAGTGACACAAATTCCAGATCATTTTATGTTACGGTTGCTGAGTTATCGGCTACTAATATTTTATCAAATAGAAGGTCCATTAGTATGCGAACCTTCTATCTTAACAACCCCCTGCTTTTAGAATGACATGCGCTTTTTCGCATTTTATTAAATTTCAGGGTGGAACAAAACCTTGTCAGTGATGCAACATGCATTTTACAACATATAATGCAACGTTTTGTCACGCTATGAATAACGTTATCTATTAACTATTTTTGATGGTGTGCAACAGAGCGCAACGTAATTTATGGATGGCCCCTGATATGAAATAGAATGGAACCGACATCAACATTGCTTGTGACTGCAGAAAGGCACCACCCCGTTCCGCCTCTATTGCGATTATCCACCAATCATCACTTCTCAGTCTTTGTACGTAGGGCAGAGCTTCGCTGCAGTACTATTTTTTAATTGATCCAAAACATTATTACCGCCTCTCTGTTCATCGTAGAGCCTGTTGTGTCGTAAATTATCCACGGATTGTTGCACAAAATCCCCAGACCACATGATGACACCACTGCTGATGACATTTGTCACGAGAAGATGCTTTGAGAAAGCCTTCTGGAGGAGGCGCAGCAAAGCGCCCATTGGTTGTATCGAAATATTGAGATTTTCGCTAAATTGTACTAGATCTCGCTATCATAGTAAATATCAAAGCATTCCAACGAGTAATAATGTACATATCTGCAGAAAAATTATGTGACGTTCATTTCACACCGGGTTGAGAAGTTGCTGATGATTGGCTAAAGACTGCGTGTGACGTCATTTCAACTTTCAACGCCAGCTCATTGGTTGGAGCACGGATTATCGGAGCCAGTTCGGTTCATGTGCCCACGTCGAGGGTTCGTGGTTAAAAGCGCCACCGCCGTACACGAACAGAATTGGCAAAAAGAAGGGAAGCAGACCGCTGCACTGACTGGGCAAGTGCCCACAGTTATTCGTCTGGGGGCGACTGGGAACGATTACACTTTCCTCCACCGAAAGGTTTGGAAGGATGTTGTTTAGTATGAGGGCTGCATTCTATTAACGCTTTACCGGCTACGGCGCCGCGACGAAGTCGACCGCGTCACCGCCGCGATTGTAGCCTCGACACCAAACTGTACCGGGTTTAGCTGAAAGGGCGCGATGGTTTGATGTGTTTGAGTCGGTTTCCTCTGGCATTGGAAAAATTATAGAATGGCCCCAAAAACAATTGACTGTAAATCACTCTGTCCACTTCGTGGATCCCGAAACTTGGGCAAATACGTAAATTTAGCAGATCATATATGTGAATATCTGTGGCGTCGACAAGCGAAAATGCAAGGGGAAGATGTGTCTTTTAACTTCATCAAAATATGCAGTGAGGTGGACAATCCTTGTAGAGAATAAAGCAAAATTAAACTGCAGGTCGTTTGGTGAGTATACCAATAACCGAAAATAATCTTGTGAAGAAGAAATGCGAGGCAATAGCGAGGCGGGTTAGGTTAGGTCAATTTTCATGAAAAATGTCGTTCACCAGAAATGTCAATTTTCCTCAAAACTGTCAATTTTCATAACAAATATATTTTCCCAGAAATGTCAATTTTCAATATCATTTTGCCTCAAAAATGTCAATTTTTGTGAAAATGTCGTTTTTCATCAAAAACAATAATTATGACAGATTTTTTTTCTTATGCGTTATTTGTAATTATGCGTAAAAATGCGGATCAAGAAAATGTTCATTTATTTATTTCTGTTCAGACACCAGATGACGCTATGTGCAGCAAATGAAAACTGGCTATTGGGAGCCAATCAGAGCATCTTGGTGAGCGATTTCAGTGGTGCTGAGTGCTTGCAGCATGGGTTGAAAGCTTTTGCTGAAATCGGTAAGATTAGTTCATCGTCGTTCAATTTGCTTTTCTGAAGGATATCTGTGATCGTA
>WWPM01002646.1:0-11865 GCA_023279145.1 Glomeris maerens | reverse complement strand
CGAACCTCCTGGAGTCTTTCCACCGAAAGGATACATCAGTCGTTTATCATAAATACCGTTCGCTTTCTTGTTTTCAAATGTTCGATCGTTTATTCATGTATAATAAAAAGCTACAAACGTTATTCATACGTCCGAACGTAATAATCCCCAGCGATGTAAACAAACGGACGCCATGAGACGATAACGACTACGATTGGTTACGACGCACCAATAGGCGACGATGCTCCGCCCCCGCCACAAAGTAAAACGCCAATAGCGCTTCTTAAGCCTACCGATAGGCCTAAAAAGATCGCCAAACATGTATAACGCCGATAGAAGAGTAATTCTGTATTAAAACTCGTTAATAACTATCGATACATGTACTAATAACATATATCTACACGCCTCTACGCTAGTTACGCTCCGAATCGTTCGATATTATGTATAATAATCGTTTTATCTCTATATACCGTCGTAACGCTATATGTAGTACCGCACTACGCCACCGTCGGCGACACCGTTCGTCGTTCGTTTCCTATGATATCACGAAAGGGCACTTGTGTGATCTCGTTTACTGTAACGCTCACTCCGTCCACCTGTAGCGCCACCGTCGTTACTCGTTTTCCATAGAGTCCTATGCTGGACCAAAAGGGACAAAGGAACCACATTCCGATCGACGTCATTAATCCTTTTGGTCCCTCCTTCACCATTGTATTTTCCAGTATAAATACAGGGTATCTCACTGTGTAAAATCAGTTGAGCAGCTGCCTTGTGCAGCACATAGGCCCTCAGAGCCTCGCAGGGATCCTTAAGATCTTATGTGCTTGATAATCTGATAAATCCAAAATACTGCTCAATATCTTTGGTTAAATAAGGCAATAAAGTGCATATCTCAGACTGTGTATTTTATTTGCCCGAAATCGTTCTCCTTTACTTCACAACACCGGCCGCAGACGTCTCTTCACCAGACCCTTCGGAAGCAGACCGAGACCAGTGGAAGCAGCCCGGGACATCGTAGCCACCAGCGACTTCTCCTCCAGCAGGACCGTCCAGCGCCTCGACGACCACAACGGGACGAGCAACGTGCCAGACAACCGCAGCAGACCCTTGGACATCGCAGTCATCTAGCTCTCTTCTCCCTGGACCTCCGCAACTACGCAGACTACGCAGAGTCTCCGGAAGGCCCTTGTACAAGCTGTCCGAACTGTTCACCGCCTACCAGCAGCACCGCCGCAGCCAGTCTACCAGATCGCCACAGCCTGCTTCTAGAGCCGTCCAGCCACCGCAGGTCACCGCTTCAGGGAGCGCCGTGCAGCCTGTCCGTGTCACCGTGTACACCGTTCTGAGGAAGACCCACAATACGAGAATAAAAATATAATTGCGCACACCACGGAGTTACCTCAAACTGGCCTACTCCACCTCCAAGAGAGCCGGGACCGACGCAATTGCAAAACTAACTTTTCAGACAAGGGCATAGTTCTCATATACGCTGAAGCATAAAATTATACACCACAATATTTTTAATCTTATCTTCTACAAAATTTAGCCAATTTAATATAAAAACATTTTATAATTATGTTGTTACTCAAATAAATTTCTCAAAAAATATTGTAAGCTTCACTAGGGGGTCAATTTATGTTTCCCAAATATGCCCTTTTCTAGACCCTCCCCCTCCTTGTAACATCAATAATTTTGACAGTAGATAAAAATTGAAAAGGTCCTAATTATCAAGAAAATTAATGCGAATGCTCAACTAGTTTCCCCGGGAAACTAATATTTCGCCCGGGTCCTAGAGAATTTTTTGTTTCAATCACAATCATCTGAAAAGTCACAAAGTTCATTACAGAATTGATTTTTTCAAATGAGCACTTCATTAGAAATGAGAATAATCACTCTCTCCTCAATACCCCATGTCACCACTTGTCACATGGGGTGACAAATTTGAGAAACATTGTACAAAACTTTGCTATAATTGGCTTAATTTTGTATTGATGGAATAAAAAAATATTTTTGTGTATTTTTAGGCCTCATAGTGTAGTAAGTGTTGCCAACCATTTTCTGAACCTTGTGGTCAAAATAGATTGGAAATCGGCCAGCAAACAAAGCGGATATGTCCAGGTTGCTTTTGCTGCTTTCCCGAGGCATTGTTCCTGCAATTGCCCACCTGGCAAAGCAAAACGTCACACGTCTTCGTGCTCGTGCTGCCGGCGGGGCAGAGTCGTGACGTAGAGGGCAGAGTTGTGACGTAAGTATTACTCCAACACAGCATTCTTAACTTGTAAAAATCGCTGTCGAACCCGACACTCCAGCCATACAGAGCTCTCATCCATGGGGCGCATGCTGGTTGCATACTCTCCCCTTTGTCTACTCTTGGTATTAGCAAAGCTATACTACGAAGACCCGATCGATACACTGCAAACCATGTATTAGTTCTACACAATCATCAGTGATGGTGCCACTGTTGTGTCATGTAGTTCTGTACTCTGCTGCTAGGTATTCCACCATCTCTGATTGCGATTCCTGCCACCAGGGGAGGAAAATAGTGCAGTAGTCTATAAGGGAAAAACAATCATGTATTAACCGGGAGCTCGTCCATAAATTACGTAACGCTGAATGGGGGGAGGAATTGCATGAAAGGGTGGCAATACAGGTGCAAAGAGGGAAGGAGGAAATTTAATGCGGGATATGTCATTGGAAATCTAGGATTACATTTTCTCCCTTGGCCAGTGATAGCCATCTATTTTGTTTCTATGGTAAAATCGTCTAATCGCAATGCATGCACTTTGGCACAATGAAATCTGGAGATAATAGCTGCAAATTCTGAGTGAGTGGCCCAAGATCACTGATGCAGTACACAAGTTGACCTTAAAATTTGAAGTGAGCGTTATGTTACAAAAGGGGGGATTAATTTGTTACAAAGCGTCACATAGGAGGGGGAGGGGAGCAAAAAAAAAATGGAAATAACCGTGACGTAATTTATGGACGAGCCTCAGTTAAAACTCCTTTGGCATTGCCCTCGGCCCATTGTTCTTTCCCATTGTTTAATCAGTTGAGCAGCTGCCTCATGCAGTTTCCCTTGCCTTGCAGTGCCCCACCATAGGAGAATAACCTACAGTGCGCTCAAATAACTGCATTCCTTCTATTCCCTTGCTCAAACAAACGAAAGCTCTTTCTTGCTCTCAGGCAATATATGTGATCAATATACAGGGTGAGTGTAAAGTCCTTTGCACCCTCAAAAACTCCTACATTTTCGCAAATAAAAAAATTTTGACTATGCAGTGACAGTAAGTCAGGGATGGTCTATCCACTCGTGATGAAATATGCGACCTCTGCAACTGCCTTCAAGGTCATCCGAAACCTAAGTTTTTAAATACTATAGCTGGAACAAAAGTCCAAATTATAACGTTGAAGAGGACATTGACATTAGTACAACACAGCAACTTTCAAGTGAAAAGGAGCAGAAGAGAAGCGGCTGAAAATTTAACAGTTTTAGGTGTTTCACCTGAAGCGTGTATTGCAGGAACGACGGCCGACAGGAACATTGATAACAATTTCACATGAGACGTGTAGGGTTGTGTGTTTCTGCAATTTTCACTGCAATACACTCACCCTGTATACAAAGTGTTTCTAAACTGCAAGGACAATCTGACAGGGCATATTCCCTGCATAACAAGAAGACATACAAATTCCTGTGAACCCATGTCCGCAAATGCTTAGGTTTGTCAGTAGCAGCCGAAATGTGATGCCAGTAATGAATGCTCCCAATGTGACAAAGTAGCTGATAATAAAGTCAAAAGCGGACTTTGGAGCAACATGACCACTAACCAATCGTACATTATGCACAGCAGGAAGTGATTCATTTCTGAATTCCCCTCCAGCCTCGAATGGAGAGAGCAGACAACATGAAATTCACATTCAGTAGTGTTTTGGGTTTGCTAATGCTCCTATTCACCACTACGGGCGGTTGCATTTGTGCGTGTGGACCAGGTATGAAACGTGCAATGGAACAAAGAGACTATCATGTGAAAGAAGATGCTGAAATTGGCGGCCGTCAACATCAGTGCATGCCTGACCCCTGGCATTTCACGGATACTTTCTGCGGCCACAGCAATTCGTGCCACGAGCTCATCCACTGTGTCAATGGGAGTTTCATACACCAGATCTTTCATCATTCAAAGAAACAGAAATCTAGGCATGTCAGATCAGGTGAGCGTGGTGGCCAGGGCATGGGGACACCCCAACCAATCCATTGGGCCCCAAATGCAGCAGTGAGGCATTCCCTCACTTTACAACTGAAGTGAGATGGTGCCCCATTGTGCTGGAACCACATGTTCATCCGCATCGCCAAGGGGACGTCCTCCACCAGGCCCAGAAGCACATCTTCCAAGAATGCTCGGTATGTCCGCCCCATCAACCTAATGGGCAGAATGTACGGTCCAATCACACAGCCATGCACAATGCCTGGCCAAACTTTGACAGAGAACCTGTGGTTGGCGACGCATGCATGTGGCATGTGGAATTTCATTTGCCCACGAATGCCGATTGTGCGCATTGAGCACACCGTAATAAGCATACGTCGCCTCATCCAAGAAGAGTACTTCTCCTGGGAAGTTGGGGTGGCCTTCAGATTGCCTCATAAACCAGTGGGCAAACTGCAGGCACTGCGCATAATCCGAAGGTTGTATTGCCTGGACCCCCTGAACATGGAATAAGTGCGCATGGGACACACCCACCACTGTGTGCAATACGCTGGGTACTGGCAGACGATTGCTGTCAACCAGCTGGATGGCCTGTTCCTCCATGTCAGCTGAACGAACAGGCCTCTCCCAACCTGTTTCGTGCAGCAAGCTCGGATCCTTCCAGTTTCTCGCAGCCGCCCGGCCACACTTGCAAATCTTTTGTGGCTTGGCATGTGTCTGTGTGGAAAACGTTGTTGTTACAGCTGCAGTGCTTCCCTTCTATTTCCATTGGTAGCCCCATACATTAAATGCATGTCCAAAAGTTCAGCATTGGTGTATCAATACATCCTCTTCGAACCGGCTAGTGAATTGCTTAACATTTTAATTGCCAATGTTCAGGGAGTTCAGGCATGAATCACTGCCTGCTTTGCATAATGTACCATTGGTTATATGTCCTGTTGCTCCAAAGTCCGCTTTTGACTTCATAATAAGCAACTTTGTCACATTGGAAGCATTGATTACTGACATTTCATTTCGGCTGCTACTGATAAACCTAAGTATTTGCGGACATGGATTCATAGGAAATTTAAGTCTTGTTTTTATGCAGGGAATAAGCCATGTCAGTTTGTCCCTGTAGTTTAGAAACAGCCTGGATTTGCTTTTATTGAATAAAGTGGACTCGCGGTAATCCTGCAGATATCTTACTAGAGCATTGTCAGATTGATGAAAACACCAGATTACTACGTATCACTAATTATGACACACAAATGAAGCGTTAACGTAAACTAAAATTACAATACAGGAAAAAACTCTTGTTTTGTATCAATACACTACTTTATTCCATTGAAAGCAGCAAATTGTTTCAAGAAGTTTTTAAAAAATGCTGGATCATTGGGACGGTCAGATAAGAGAAGTGCCGCATTACAGAGAGAGTACTGTAATTGCTTGTCTCAACTTACTTTCCTGGCCAAACGGTTACAATAGAAATAATTTTTACCTTTTGATGAAAGGCTAAATCCACCATCAACAAAGCTTATCGTATGCTAAGACGAATGTTTGAAGAAATTTCATTATGGACCAACATGTTAATTAATGAACGCGGCCGCTGTTATATGTAAGACTCAAAGGAGCGTCGTAGCCTTTTCCGACTCTACCCATAACGCTCTATAACTCGCGATGCACGTTTAACCCTGGTCAGGTACCTTGGGGTCTATTTGACCCCAGCCGTCTTAAAATCGTGTTTTTATGGAAACCATCGCTGTTAGTGATATTTCCTTTTACGTATTTTATCCTAAGACCTTCCTAAGTAGATGACGTATTCCATAGATTCCATTGTCATTCTGCTTATTTGTTTATTTAGGGTATATTGCAGGTTGGGGTCCGATTGACCCCATAGTACCTTCAATGTGAACTTTTTGCCCTAATTTCAATATCACACAAGCATTTCGCAATACAATGGCGACACGACTAAGACTTTCTTTCCCAGATCAAGTGACAAGAAAACCGAATTCCTCTGGAAAGAGTGCAATATGTTTCTTTGCAAAGATCATAGCAAGTGGGTGTGCAACCAATGCCAACAGTAACATTTTCCCATGCAGTGGAATAAGTATGTGGAAATTAGAACATGACATTGTAGCATTAACCAATATTATTTGGATTATATATATAATTGTCATACACATTATCATATCATATTACACCCAGGTAAACAAAATATTTTAGTAAAGTAGTGTTATTCTAGTCATATAGCATGTTTTAAACGTGGGGTCAAACTGACCCCATGGTACCAAGATTGTGAGTTTTTTCAAGGTACCAGAGCAGGGTTAAAAAAAGCTTATTAGTATGCCTACCGTAAAACTTCTTTTAGAGCCCCGGGGCTCTATTCATTCAGACAGTCTTGAGACCTGGGCTTAATTAGAGTAGAGGGCAATAATAGAGGCAGGGCTCTAATGAAAACTTACAATTGTGTGCAACAAAAATAATACCAGTAATGTAACCCTAGCAAAAATTGTTGGCTGTCACATGCCTGCAATAAAGCTGTAAATGTTTCACTGGCAGCTTTATTGCAGACCTGCAACCTGCATGCAAGCATGCAATAAAGCTGCCCGTGAAACATTCACAGCTTTTTGCAGACCTGCAGCAGCTTTAAAAATTTTTTTTACTGAACGAGGTCAAGATTATCGCTATCTAAGCCAACAGATGCTATATCGATATATCGGTGCATCGATATCGGTTAAATTAGCCTAAGCCATTCATTTGAATGCAGTGTACGATTTTTACCCCGGGCACTTTAAGAGGCAGGGCTTTATTACTACTTTCTATAATTTTCCCCAGGCTGTATTTGAGTGCAGGGCACAATTAGAGGCAGGGCTTTATTTGAAGTTTTACGGTAAATAAGTTAGACACGAAACATGTGCATAGAATACGAACCGTTGTTTTATTCATGTAAAGTGTCTATAGTGTTATGTATGTTGTTCAAATGTAACACTTAATACTGGTATTTTGGCGCGTTCGCCACTACCGTCGTTGGTACCACAGTCCACCACAAGGGCAGGGAAATGGTGCTGCAAGCACTACAAGGAAGTAGAAAACAAAATCAGCATGAACGTTTTTGAATTGACTAATTATTTAAATTAATTCTGTGAAATCGTACAAAGCAAAACTATGTGTCATGTCGTGACAAGCTGTTGCACAAGACAGCTAATTATTTATTGAATTGTTATTGAAATAACCTTGTTATGCAAATCGTCACATGATTTCTTGACACTGTAATAAAAACAAGCAACGACTACGAACACAGGTCAGTTGCCCAGTCATAGAGCAAAAGTATACATCGTCGTCCTTACTCTAAACGAGTACAATTCCGGTTAACACAACATTTTTGACGATGAAGATCGAACATGGCAACCTTCAACGCAGTTCCTCTACTCACGTTCGATGTCTCCGTACACGTAGCGGCTATGGCCCAGCAGTGGGTGAGGTGGCTCGCAAGACTTGAAAACTATCTCCTTGCAGCCGACATCTCCGACCCGAGGTGCAAGCAAGCCATGCTCCTGCATTATGCAGGCGACCAAGTACATGATGTCTACACTACACTAATCGCGGCGACCCTTCCCAGCGGAGAAGCGCCGAAACCTGACCCCGGTCTTGCTGCTGATGTTTATGCGGGCGCTGTCCTCCTCCTGTCAGCTTACTTCAAGCCCAAGCGGAATGTAGACTTTGAGACATGCTGTTTTCGGCAGTGCTACCAAAAAGACAACAAGATACTGTACGGCGTCCATCTGCTAAGCTGTAAATCTTCCTCTAGTTGTCCAAAGCAAAGGCCCAAGCCATCGAGCGGTCCTAGCGTCTTCCAGTCGACCTGCCACCGTAAACCAGAAGAAGCTCACCCTACCTCTTTTGTGGGTCATAGGCACTCCAAGAAACCACCTGAGGGGAACGTGCGCTATCTCCATGAGAATAAATATTGCATGCCCTAAGTTTATCCATTTTTACGAACCGGAGACTTTTAAAATAATGCCTTGCCCAAGGTAAGTCAGCCGAAGAGAGCTGGGAGACGACACAACTGTCTCTTCATACCAAAAGTATACTCGAAATATTTCTATACCAGAGTTTACATTAACTCGCGACATTGTTGGATAGCTCCACCTACGCATTTAACACTAAAAACGTATTAACAATTGTACTTATCAACTTAAGCTGACAAACTATGTATTATTATTTATACCAGTTGTTGCCGCTATCTTAAATAGTTACACAAAAAAATGCTTGCTCCCCTCCCCTGCAGGGGTGAGTCCAAGTTGAGCCACCAGGGTAAACTCAGCTAACCTCAGCCTGAACCTGCCTTAATGTTTATGTTTAAATTGTTTCATGGGCAATTGTTAATGCCCATTTTTTAGTCTATGCGCTATTTTGTATTTTGAATTTTTACTCTTTATAAAGCAGTTGGTAAGAAACTTGAAAGCTGAACAGTTGCAAAAATTCTCTGCGGTCAAATAAAAAGCAAGTTACTCAATTGATGATCTGTGGTCCGTCAAAAATTCAGATATCTTCAGACAGTGCAAATACAGATCTACTATGTCAAATCATCAAGAAACCAGAAGGCCGCAAAAAGCAAATGCAGGTGTCTCACCTGACCGTTTTGGGGAATGGGACAGTGCACCTGGTGGCCGCAGGACACCTCAAAGATCAGAGATGTCCAAGGCAAGCGATACTTCCAGAGTATCTTCAGCTGCAAACCAGAAAAGAGAGACGCTGAAATGCGGGCAGCAGAAGAGCTTGCTCAGGTGGAATATGATTTAGAAGCCGAAGCTTGTTGAATAAAGACTTGCTTTACAAACTGCCAAAATTGCTGAAGAGTATGAGCTTAATGAAGAGCCGCTTCACGCTAAACTGCTTCAGGGTGAGGAGGAGCTACTATCATGCCAACCTATTGAGCAATCTTCACCAGAGAACATTTCCAAATGGCTGCAAAGTGTCATGCCAGGACAAGCACCACCCAATGTAGTGGAACCTGCACATCAGGAAAATTTGGTAGCGACTGAAAATCACAAGTTTCTTGCACCTCAAAGTCAGTATTGTAAGCAACTTCCTGCCTTTGAATTGGAAGGTGCAAACTGCCAGCAACCTTCTGCTGTGATGGCTAGTGCCACAAACAAAAATCCTAAGTACAGTGAAAGCTGCATTAACCATCAGCTATCATCTGAAAAGCCTATGGGCTTCCAACCCCTTGCAGCCGAGGACAGGATGGAGAAATTTTTTGCCAGACATACAACAGGCAAAGATTTACTACAGTTCTCTGGAGACCCTGAGCAATGGCTATGTTTCATAGCAGCCTTCACAAGGTCTACAGATCTCTGTGTGTTCTCACCTGCCGAGAACATGGAGTGTCTCCAGAAATCCCTGAGAGGCAAAGCCAGAGAAACAGTGAAGGCAATGATAATGTCACCAAAGAACCTCCCCAAAATAATGGGTCTTCTGGAGGGACAATTTGGTCGCCCTGAGCACATCATCAGCAGTTTGACGGAGAAAACCAGGCAGTTGGCAAGTCTAAAGGAAAGGAAATTTGAAACCCTCGTCGATTTCGCCAATGTAGTGGTGAACTTGGTTGCCACAATAGAGGCTCTGGAAGAGTGTTCCCACAAACTACCTGGTCACCTGAGGATGAGTTGGGGTCCAAAAGTTGCAGAGAAGACCGGTAATGTCACACTGAAAGATTTTGCTGACTGGATTGAAATACAAGCTGGCGCAGCAGGATACATCAGTCGCCTTGCCAATTCGGATTGTGCCCAAGGAAAGAAAGATAAAAGCCAGAAAGCAACTGTGCTGACAACTACAAACTTTACTCCTAGTAGCCAGATTGGCTGTTCATTTTGTAAGGGATCTGACCACAAAATAGATGTATGTCGCAAGTTTGATGCAGAGGATGTGAACTTCAAGTGGGTGAAAGAAAAGAAACTGTGATTCTCCTGCCTAAAAGGAAGCCACCAAGCTCGAGCTTGCAAGCACTGCATACAGATGCAAAAGAGACAACAGAGACGTCCACTTCCAATGTTGTTGGACATGCCAAGCAACTGACTTGTGGAAATACAATCCTGCTCCGATTGGGAAAGGTATACCTGAAGGGTCCAACCGGTGTTGAAAAAGAAACTGACATATCATTTGATGAAGCTGCAACAGTGTCGATGCTGGATGCCTCTCTTGCAAAGCAATTAGGGCTTCAATGTCTAAAGGCTCTGCTAAAGATCCAATGGACCAACAACATTACAGCTACAGATGTAGAGTCAATGCGAGTCTCCTTAACTATAGAAGGGTATTCTTGCCTTCAATCCTATGTCATAGAGGACATCCGAACTACAAAAGATCTGAAGATGCCTGTCCAAAGCATTGGCATAACCAGGATGGCCAAGCAATGGAAGCACTTGGACCGAAAAGACCTTGCTTCACAGAAAGATGGTAGACCGGCCATCATACTCGGACAAGACAACTTCCACTTTAGTGTTCCACGAGAAGTTGTAGAAGGCCCTAAGAATGCACCTGTTGCAACAAGAACCAAGCTAGGTTGGGTTGTGCATGGAAAAATGGCCCTGTACCGTAACCGAGTGGATGAAAGTTTTGTTCTGCATATTTCTCTCAATGAAGAATATGAGCAACCAACTGAATATATTGGTAAAGAACTCCTTTAACACAGATGCCTTTGGAGTTCGAGCTCATCAAGATTGGCCATGCAGTCGACAAGGTAGACAAGCACAGCAGCTTGCTGAAGAAACCACAAGACGGTCACCCCATGATACCAAAGGACATGGTCAGTGGGAAACTGGACTTTTGTGGAAGGAGGATGGCAGCAGCCTGCCAGATAGTTATGACATGAGCCTCCATAGACTGTACATTGTAGAGAAGCAGATGGATCGAGACCCAGAGTTTGCAAAGAATTACGGTGAACAAATGGATTCTTACATTGCCAAAGGATATGCTCAACAATTGCTGCCCCATGAAGCTGAGTTAAGAGAACCAAGGACATGGCATCTGCCACACTTTGCTGTACAAAACAAACCAGGAAAGTTCCATATTGTATTTGATGCTGCGGTCAAATCAAAAGGCACTCTTAAATCAACGCACTCTTAAAAGTGCTTGACCTACTGAACACATTGCCAGCAGTCTTGTTCAGATTTCGACAACATGCCATTGGGTTTGGTGCCGACAAACAGAGACTTGGGTATCAAGGCCCTAGGAACCCACGAAGATATGCCAATGGAAACAATACTAGGACTAGCATGGGACCCAAATGAAGATGCCTTCTCCTTCAGCTTACTTATTAAAAAAATTGATCAGGCAGTCGCCTGCACCAAGAGACCTGCAAAGTAGGAAGTCTTGACATTTGTTATGCTTCTGTTTGATCCCCTGGGGTTTCTATCTCCGTTGACAGTAAAAGCCAGAATCCTGCTCCAGGATGTCTGGAGAGCAAAATTAGGATGGGGTGATGTACTGTCATCTGAAATGCGGCCTAGGTGAAAACAATGGCTGAAAGAGCTAGATGAAATTGTCCACACCAAAGTTCCACACTGTTACACACCTAATAAAGATGACTACTGTCCAACTCAATTACACTTATTCTGTCATGCCAGCGAGAAAGGCTATGCAGCTGTTGCATACTTCAGAACAGAAATGCGAGACCA
This sequence comes from Glomeris maerens, assembly GCA_023279145.1. Taxonomy (NCBI): domain Eukaryota; kingdom Metazoa; phylum Arthropoda; class Diplopoda; order Glomerida; family Glomeridae; genus Glomeris; species Glomeris maerens. The sequence continues at coordinate 32 of WWPM01002646.1, read as the reverse complement.
AGCAAACGTCATGTTTGTCATTGCCAAGACAC
>WWPM01002637.1:0-23882 GCA_023279145.1 Glomeris maerens | reverse complement strand
CGCGGGCTGTTTTTGCCGCGGGCTGTTTTTGTCGGGGCTGTTGTTGTCGCGGGCTTTTTTGTTCAGGGGCTGTTGTGACCTTGAGCTGTTGTGGTCACAGGCTGTTTTGTCCGGGCTTTTTCGTCGCGGGCTGTTTCGTCCGGGCTCTTGTGACGTGACACCGTTTCGACTAGCCCCGCTCTCCCCTACATATAGTTATTATATTATTTAATTTCAGTTACCAAACAGACTCATTGGGAATAAATATATTTATGACAGCAAGCGAAAATATGAATGACTAGTGTGGTGTACAGAATATAGTACGTACGAATCTGGCAGCGATCGACAGTTTCAGGTTTAATGAGCAAAATCTCAAAGCTATAACAAGCTCCACCGCGGCGAATAAACACCGATAATTCAATTAGGTGGTACCATACAATTACGATTGGGCAGCACCAGTCAGTCCCCAGCAGTCACAACCAATGATGGCTTGTAGAAGGCTCTTCAGAGTTGCGCGCTGATGGCGTTATTAGTGATTCAGGGATCCGCCAAGCAAATACGTTCCTACACCCGGATGGTGTCTAATGGCACCTTAGACTTGTAGGTTTGTTGGTGGGTTACAGCTGTAAATGGAGACCCAGTAGACCAAACAGTGGAACTTGGTCCGGACATGGTGACTGCTAGGGGACCGGCAGGCAACTGCCCTGAGAACAATTAGCTTGCAGTTTAAATACTATTAGTAGAAGGTCAAAACGACTATTACACAAAAGAAATTTTCAAATTAACAGTCCAAGGCAACAGTTACAAACACCAGCTGCCCAAACGATTTGCATAGTCCCAACCACAACAAGTTACAAAATGGTAGTACAATTGGCGATGCGAGTGAGTGGTGATTCAATGTCGTCACACTAGCAACAAGAAATACCCATGAAGTTACATAGATATTACAAAACATATATGGCAAGTGGCACACCTTCCAACATGTTTAATCATTGTTCGGAAAATATAATAAGTTTGTGTGTAGGATCAGAATGTCTGTTGTAACATTCCTTTTAGCCTATTGCTCTCCCCCGAGTCGGTCAAAAGCTAGTTTAGCATTCCTGTTGGCATCCAATTTTTTCCTTAAACCCTCTATTTCCATTTCCAAGTCTTTTATTTCCTTGTCAAGGTGTCTGTAACGTTGTTCGGTGTCTTTCACACATTTCCACTTTTCCCTGAAGTTTGCCGCTACACGCCACGTGGCGACCGCGCCAAATGCCGCGGAAGCACCAGAGACTCCTAACAAAGCAACCCTATAATAAATCCCACTCAAAATGGTAAAGGTAGGTAATACTGAAAATGTTCAAATATTTCCAGACCAATTGTTCCAATTCGTCCAATCAACGGGACAAACCGGAAAGCGGTTCGAGTCGCCACGCCCGGAACCGCCAACGATCCCGTGCCGCAAACCGTTGACTGAATAATAAGTTGGTCCCCAAATGCTACAATACAATTTTTTGTCACATAAATGTGAAACACGTTCAACTTTAAGGAATTAGTACCATTTAAAACCGTGAATCCCTCTTCGAGTTCATTTTTAGCATTCGCGAGGCTTGACGCGCAACTTTCCAGGTCTATCACGATCAGGTCACATTTCAGATTGAAAACGATCAAATATACTTCTTTTAACTCATTTTCTTGCAGCACTTGACACAAAAGTTGCTCCAGCTCTTTTGCTTCCGATTCAACCTTTTCAAGCTTTGCGGAAACTGTTTCGAGAATTGCTTTCACACGATTGCGTCTATCGTCATGATCTTTCGGATCATTGTTCACTTCATTTTGGATGTAACTCAAAATGCCTTTAGTTAACAAAATACATGTATTTATGGAGGGAAATGAACTCAAGTGTCCAATGAAATCCTTTTTAATGACAACATTAGAGAATTTGGAAATTTGCTCCGCGGCATTTGTCGCATCGGTTGCAAAAGAAACAATATCAGGGCCTAATATGGTCTGTAAACAAGGACTTGATTTTATCAAGCTTAAAATCTCATTCCAGAATTCCTTCATTTCCGTGGAGACTTTTAGGCCAACGTAATCTGCCAAAAATCTACTTCGGCATTAATTAAAGAAAAATTGATTTACAAATGCAGAAAATAAATACCTGTGACAAATATCCAGTTAGCTCACTTTTATTTTTGAACTACAAATGAACCCAGATCGGCTGAGTTTGATATAATTTGATAATAATTTTTGCAGATAATAGGTTGAATTTTGGACTATGAATTCACCTAACATGGGAAAAAAATCAATTTAAAAGTTATGATGTAATAAAAATCATTGAAACTTTTAATGTGAAGAAATATCTGTGAAACTTAAATGTCCAGCCCAAAATGGACATAAATGAACAACATTTTATGTCGTATTTCATTTGCCTTTTGAAAATACCATATCAAATAACAAATAAAGTGATATCCATAATCTGATTATATCCCAAATGTGGCAAAGCAACTCGGATCCCGCACTGTATACATGGGTAATCTGAGGACATGTAAGGTATGTGAACTTTCAGATAAGAGACAATTCAAGTCTGATGACATCCTGGTTCATGATCATCGAGATAATTATTAGTGCGCATTATGACATGAGAATCGAGAATGACATCTGCATATTAGAATGCAGATCTATGCATTAGATCTAAAATTCTTTCATTACTTGAATGCGAATTAAATGCTGTACGCATAAACTCACTACATCAGGGAAGCAATTGTCTAGTCATTCACTATTAAATTGTGCTTTATGTATAGGTAAAACTCTATATACTTTTGTATGTACCATTTAGCTGGGTTTATCATACTTTGGCACATCATTTGAGTTGCGTGGGTTTGAAATAGAGGTCAAATGAAGTTAATCTACAAGAATTTAGAGTTAATTGTCTCATGCTTTCTAATGGTAATTAGGTATAGATAGGGAAGGGGTAATTACAAGATTCGAGGATAATGCTCTGCAACCGCAAAGCTGGACTTGGCTACATGTATAACAATTTTGCATCTCAACTGTTTTATTCACCACATTTTCCCTTTAATACATTTTGTATTAATTATCCGGTCCGTACAATAAGTAATGTCATTGTTATACACTTTCTATTCGTATCCTACAAAGGGCCATTTAGAACTTATTGAGGGAAAGACGCTTTAGTGCCGCATTTTCTTCCCTCAATTGCCGCTTTTCTTCTTCATCCTTCAAACGCTGAGCTTCCAAGAGCTCATTCTTTTTCTTCAGCTCTTCTTTCTCTAGAGTTAGCTTTTGTTTCTCTAAAGTTAACATCTTATTTCTCTTGTTACTGCCATAGCTCTCCAAGGTGCCTTTCAAGCCTGTCATATCGTTGCTCAACTTTTTCCAGTCTTCGTGAAATGTTTCGTACTTTCCTTGGACATTCTTTGCATATTCATTTTCACGGCCATGAATGTAAGATATAATTGGCAAGGCAATTAGAGGCAATAGTCCTAGAAGCGCAATCCCTCCTGTAGCTGCAGCTGTTCCTGCAATTGCTCCTGCAAATGGTGAATTCCATGAAAACGTAACAGAAAAGAGTAAAATATAAAATTCTTCAAAACTCTAAGTGTGATATGTCATTCAAAAGCTTATTTCATCTACTTTGTGGATCCAATTGTTAAATGTCCATTTAAACTATCAGCTAGTTATAGTTCACTAGCAAATAACATTCTTGCTTTGGAACGATTATGAGTTCTATTGTCAATAATAGTGAAGGGAAAATCCTCTCCTCATAAACATAAAAAATCTTCAAGGATTTTTTATTTGGACCGACTAGTTTCGGCTCAGGCAAACTAGATAACAACTTCGATCATTTTTGCGCATTCATATAATTCGTTTTTGGCCTACATTAAAATCCAGATTGTTTGGTCTGTAGTGCATCAATTTCAATTCTGAAACTGGTATTCTTTGAACCGTTGTCTATTTGGCTGCTTTATAAAAACTAGTAATTTTGTTAACCATTTGCTTCATAATTAACTTTAACGTTGTGTTCTCGCTTCCATTCAAATTTTGTGCGTCAGCAACAGAAATAGAGAAAAGTTTAATTTTACCTGTTTTGATGATCCATTGGAAAAATTATCTTGCTCAGATAATCATCTTTGAACCTTATACTTTCTTTCATCCAATATATATTTTGTTGTAACTATATAAAATTTAGTAAATAATCGCGTTGCAGACGCACATAGTTTGTTGCTGACGCACACTGCAATTGGGTCTATTGCTCATTTCCATGGTCAGAAGTCCACGAAAGTGCTGAGTCACGTGACAAAATGCTGGACTCTCATTGGCAGAGGGAACTGCTATGGCAAGTAATCTGACGCAATCAGAGTACCCTGATTATGAAGCAATGATTTCTAGTAAACATAGCAGGTGATATTGACCATTGTTACATGGAAGCAACTTTCAGCAAATTATTTCCCATCTTTAGTTTATGGCACATTCCAAAGGGGTGTAATTTCTCATCTGTGAATTGGTAACACCTGTTACATTACGCCATTTGAAAGCGTTAAAGGTGAACTGATAAGCTTTCCTATAAGGCACCCTGAAAATTAAACTGAAGATCAATCACCAAAAAATAGAACTACAACTCATTGAATTTTTTTAAATTATTAATCAAAATATTATAGTTTACGTCTTCCTATTTTCCTATACTTTTAACATGGGGTAGCAAACCAGTCACAGGGATGTCAAATAAGCTATTTAGTGAAGACCAACCATCCCTTTAGCCCTGTTTAACTGCACCTGCGACAATTAAAAATGGCCGCTCCCTGCTAGCATTTGTTCCCCTTCCTTTACAGCAACACACCATAAAAGAAGGGAGTGATCCACTCTTGCTAGCACCAACTAAAGAATAAAACTATGCCCCGCCCATTATTCGTCATGAAATCGCTTCCACCAATAGGAATCGATGAGTTGCTTTTCGCTTAGTTTTGCCTGGTCAGAAAAACGGCGAGTCAGAGAGATGTCACGTACCAAGAGATTATTCGCCAGGAATACCCAATCGAGCATTCCTCGATTCCAATTGGCCGCAAGGGGGTGGGGCATAGTTTTATTCTTTAGTTGGTACTAGCATAGATAATAATTTTTGTAAAGAAATTCCAATGGATTGTAGTTTTATTTTTTGGCGATTGTTCTTCAGTTTAATTTTCAGGGTACCTTAGAAATTAAAGCTTGTCAGTTCACCTTTAAGATCAGGTCTGTGCAGATTTCCAAGGTTGTATTTTGAACTCGCAATTTCAAGAATTCAATTGGATTATTTTAAAATTGTTGTTAATATTTAGCCTTCGTAATTCAACTTTACAATTTACAATATAGGTGAAATCACAACAGCCAATTGGTTGCTAAATTTGAACAGTTGGGCTACTGTATTGGGTAAAATGTGTAACGCTGCTAAGATGGATTAAATATGCATTAATTAAAGTTTTCCAAGATAATTTGTAAATTGTTTCTAGAAAACGTGTGATTTTTAAACATTTAGAATTGTTTGGGTCTATTTTGCATTTCAAATGCATTGGTTGCTGACGCACATTTGAACTGATGTGCGTCAGAAACAATAATTTGTGCGTCAGCAACAACTTTACATTTTTATATCTTGGATAATCATATTATAATTTGCTAGATATTGATTCCTAATGAAAACTTAGATTGTTATAGAGAGCTACATTTTTTTGTAGATTTTAATCCGCGAGTTTAAAAGAAAATAAACATTTCACACCAACATCCGAAAAATATGCACAATTAGCGTGCGTCAGCAACGCTTTATATTTATGCATATTTTGAATAATAAATTAGGTTTGGTGAATAATGAAAATTTTTATCTGAAAGAACACAGTCCTGCCAACAAGTACATATAAAACAATTATAAATAGAATCAGAAAAACCTTGAAAAAATAGCGTTTCAAAGTAAATTTTTTTTTCAAATGTGTGCGTCAGCAACGTGGAATTGCCCAAATGCAAGTCAATTGCAAAACAGTGAACTCCGAAATTGAAAGTAAACTTAATCTTTGCAACGTACGGTGTCCCTTATGGAAATGTATTATCAATTACAGTTTAAATCAGATCCGCAATTACAGATCTACCCTGAAGTTCAGATTGTATCAGATATGGGGGGGGGCATAGTAAACGAGATCTATATACAGGGTGGAAGTAAAGTCTGTTGCACCCCCAAAAACTTTTACATTTTGACATATATCAAGAATCTGAGTATGCAGTGATACTAAGTCAGGTGTGCTCTATCCAGTGGTGTCAAAATATTTGACCTTTGCAAATTCCTTCAAGGTTATCCGAAACCTAACTTTGTAAATACAATATCTGGAGCAAAAGTTCAAATTGGTGACTTTGAAGAGGACATTCAAATTAGTACAATACAGCAACTTTAAAGTGAAAAGGAGTAGAAGAGAAGCGGCTGCAAATGTAACAGTTTTTGCAATTTCACACGAGTCGTGTATTGCAGGGAAGATGGCCAAAAACCCCTGAGTACAGTAGAACGTCGTTTATCCGCACTAATTTGGACCGAGGAAAACGATTTTTGCGGATAATTGAACATGCATTTATTTAATGCAGAAAAATACGTACAGTACACACAGTACTGCTTTTAGACCCTTCTTCGCTATCTAACTTCGATGCATAGCTCAAAATTTAATATTTTCAGGCTTTGATATCATAAACAGTCCTCTTTCCAATCATATAACATTCGCGACTAAGGCTTCAACACTCGCCTTTATTGAGTCTATTGATAATCTACCTTTTTTCTCGATTGATAAAACATTCCGATTTCGTTTAACTTGGTTACTACTCGCTTAGGCTATGGTTAATACAGCATAAAACCACAATTTTACTGAGCGAAAAGTGTATTTTAGGTGTGCGGATAATTGACGTTGCGGATGATTGACGTACGGATAAACGACGTTCTACTGTACATGGTTGTTACTATCGGTCATCTTTCCTGCAATACACGTCTCATGCGATATTGCCATCGATGTTCCTGTCGGCCGTCGTCCCTGCAATACACGCTTCGCAAGAAACACCCAAAACTGTTAAATTTGCAGCCGCTTCTCTTCTGCTCCTTTTCACTTTAAAGTTTCTGTATTGTACTAATTTGAATGTCCTCTTCAACGTACTAATTTGAACCTTTTCTCCAGCTATTGTATTTCAAAAGTTAGGTTTCGGATATCCTTGAAGGAATTTGCAAAGGTCAAATATTTTGACACCGCTGGATAGAGCACACCTGACTTAGTATCACTGCATACTCAGATTCTTGATATATGTCAAAATGTAAACGTTTTTGGGGGTGCACCGGACTTTACTTCCACCCTGTATTATACGACACATTAGACCTGAAAGCATTTCATGATTTCTGACTATTGCATGTGATGGGCTACAAGATCCAATGACATCAGATTAGAAATAGAATTTCTTATCAGATCATATAACGGATCAGAGGATAACTCCCATTTGCGATTTGAGTTGTCCAACAGCGCCTCAATTGTAGGCAGAATTAACATATTACTTGAAGAAAAAAACTTGAGTTATTTCATACCAATTGCACAAATGCATTTCATCGCAGATACCAGGTAAACAATGGCACACGACACGGAAATTGTCGAAGTTACTGCTGTTGCGGCATACACGCCATAACCACCAGCCTTTGCTGAAGCTTCGCGGTTTCCCTTATATGCTGCATTATAAAATATACTTTTAATGGAATGCGCGTTAATAAATACAATAAAAACAAACTTACTCTGTATGGAAACAAATCCCTTTTCAATATCGTCTTTAGCACTAATCAATTGATCATTGCAGCTATTTAAGGAATTGAATATTAAATCGAACTTCAAGTCAAACAATAAGTATGAGTTCTCATCAGTATCATATTCAGGGTTAAGGATTTTTTCAGTCAACAACTTTCCCAGTTCTACAAGCTGCGGGCGAATTACATCAAGCTTAGCACTGACATGGTTAAGGGCTGCTTCGATTTTTATGAATCTTTTATCGTGCTCGTCTTTCTCAGCTTGCTTGTGCAAGTCCAGGACTCTGTTTACGTAATCCCTTACATATCCAAACCAAGATGATGCACATGTGAATGCTTTCAACAGTTCCAATGGCAGATCACCGAGTCCAATTCCCAATTTCTTCCCGAGAACACCAAAAATGGTCTTCAAGTCATTTCCAAATATGTCTTCTGGAAATCTTTCTATGAAACCCCTTAGAACCTCCAAGTCTTTCCCGGTAATCGATTTTCCGGTCATAGTTTCACGTGCACCCGTTGATGGCAATGTCCCTTGGGTTTACTTCCTTCATAAATAGAAATTAGAAATGAAATGACAAAGGAGTAATGGCACAATAATATCTAAATTACCTGTTAATGTGTTCACCCTTACCTTTCTGGTAGATTTCTTATTTCGGCCTGATAATTGCCTGGCTCACAATTTTTATTGAATGTCATTCAGGTCTCTGCTGACAATGACATTTCTATCACATTGCTGTTTGCAAAAATAACTTGATAACGACATTCAAGGTTCCATCGCAATCTATTTGATTTTGCAATACTGTTAACATCGCTTCGATTTCGATAACATTCTATCTCATCTGAATTACTTTTGCAACTCTAGTTTGTTTCCAGCAATATCTGTGGGTTATCATGCACGTATCTGCAGATTCATTATCGCGAAGTAGGTAATTAAATTACATAAATATATCAACTTAAAGTTGTTTACGTACGTACAGTATCTTTGTAAAATATTATTTACAATTACTATAATTTGTCATTTCAGTACAGGAGGCTTATGAGTTTCAAACATATGCTTGAAGTGTAGATCCAATACTCATAATTATTAAATAGACCACAAAAAATGCCTTTATTACATGCCGACCGGTTTCGGTTCTCAAACAAGGACCATCGTCAGGGCACAACCAACTGTTGGACAACACTATTTCCAGAGTTAAAATAAACACTTTAACTCCTAAATGTTACAGTGCAACATACCATTCAAAATACCAGACATCTCAACCCATAAACGACAACATTTTTGTTCAAATACTACATTTGCATTCTTAGATTTCAATATCTTTTTCCGAATCTAAAAAGTATATTTAGTTATTATGCTATTTAATTTCTGTTACAAAACAGACTCATTGGGAATAAATCTATTGATGACAGCAAGCGGAAATTTGTATGACAGTAACAAGAAATATGCATTAAGTTACATAGATATTGGAAAACATATATGGCAAGTGACCAACATTCTAACATGTTTAATCATTGTTCTGAAAATATAATAAGTTTGTGTAGGATCAGAATGTCTGTTAGAACATTCTTTTACGCCTATTGATTTCCTCCGAGTCGGTCAAAAGCAAGTTTAGCATTCCTGTTGGCATCTAATTTTTTCCTTAAATCACCTATTTTCTGTTCCAGGTCTTTTATTTCCTTGACAAGATGACTGTAACGTTGTTTAGTATCTTTCACGCATTTCCACTCTTCCCTGAAGTTTGCCGCTACACGCCACGCGGCGACCGCGCCAAATGCCGCGGCAGCACCGGAGACTCCTAACAAAGCAACCCTATAATAAATCCCACTCAAAATCGTAAAGGTAGGCAATACTGAGGGTGTTCAAATATTTCCAGACCAAATGCTCCACTTCGTCCAATCAATGGAATGAACCGGAAAGCGGTTCGAGTCGCCACGCTCGGAACCGCCAACGATCCCGTGCCGCAAACCGTTGACTGAACAATAAGTTGGTCCCCAAATGCTAGAATACACTAATTTTTAATCCCATAAATGTGAAACGTGTTCAACTTTGAAGAATTGTTACCCTTTAAAACCGTAAATCCCTCTTCGAGTTCATTCTTAGCACTCGCGAGGCCTGACGAGCAGCTTTCCAGGTCTGTAACGATCAGGTTACATTTCAGATTGAACACGATCAAATATACTTCTTTCAACTCATTTTCATGCAGCAATTGACACAAAAGTAGCTCCAGGTCTTTTGCTTCTGATTCAACCTTTTCAAGCTTCGCGAAAACTGCATCGAGAATTGCTTTCACACAGTTGTGTCTATTGTCATGATTTTTCGGATCATTTTTAGTTTCATTTTAGATGTGATTCAAAATGCATATCCAACACGTCTGAGTGGACTAGTTCCAATTGTTCATTTGCTCGAGTTGCCTGGAACGTGGGAAATGGCTTCGCGCTGGCTTTGCCTGCTGCACACGTGTCACAAAATACTTGGTCTTGTGTATCACGGGATAGACCGAACATTCGTCATATGTTGCTGTAGTTTAACTGAACTAGGCGCGAAAGCCATTGTTGTACTCTCGGTGCTGCGCAACATTCGGCACAGTAGGAACTGGACTCTTCATCTTCTTCAAGGCAGTATAGTTCGTCGATCATTTTTGCAGTAGCCCGAATTTGACCGGACGGGTCACCTGGTTGCGCATAGGTGACTATATGTATCTGCTCTGTTAGGCGTCGTACCAAGATATGATTCCCTCTTAGTCCATGTACGTAGAGCGAATTCCGCAGGTTTACCGTTCCTCTGCCACATGCGTCGGTTAAGGTCAGGGGTACCGTCCCTATGCCCTAAGATACAATCATTCGCCCGTCAGCCAGTCCTACATGTGGCTCCGCTGTCCACTATCCATATTCTCGCCTGTGGCATGTGATGGGGCCTTGCATTGTTGGGCCATGTATCAGCATGGCAGGGTACTGTCCATGCGTTCGCATCATTTTCCACTGGAATGGGAGACACCCTCTTTTGGTCGCGTGGTCCATGCTCTCGCTCGGGTGGCTCTAGGTGATCCCTGTATTTGGGGCAGACCCGTCGATATGTCCCTGCTTCTGGCATCTATAGCAGGTCCTGTTCTCCTATTGGGTTGGACGAGTCCTCCCATCAGTTCTGCCTCGATAGCCGTAGTGTCCACCTTGGGTAGACCATCTCCGACTGTCTCCTCGAGGTGCAATTGATGGTGCAGTCCTGCCCACACACTAATCTTCTCGCTTAGGGTCCTGTCCTGCACGTCCTCTATTTCGCGGGTATCGGCCGATGCTGCGCCTATTGCTCCACAGTGCGACGGCCGCGTGTGCTTCGCTCACGTTTTCTTGCAGTTGCTCCACCGCTAACTTAGTTTCTTCCTCTAGAAGGATGCGCTTAATTCGTACTTGGGTGACAGGCCCATTAATAAGTGTATTGCTGCTTAATGATCAGTTATGCTTATATCGGAACTTCGGATCTTGTATAACATCTCGTCCTTGCGCATGCAGTATGCTACCATACTTTCGCTGTCCATCTTCTCAGTTGCCGCATACTGGATCAGTGCCAACATACCCTTCCACTTGTCGCAAGTATCGTATGCTCGTGTGAGTTGGTCCCATATTGCCTTCGCGGCGGTCAATCCTCGTACTGCACCTATGCAGGTACCGTCAGTTGACGTTAGGAGTATACCTACCGCGCGCTCGTTTTTTTGCTTTGTGCCGCGGTCGGGGGGTACATCCATTACTTACTCGATGACGCCCAAAGTTCCCTTTGTCGCGTCGCTGGCGTCGGATGGCCGGATTTGGGTCCTCACGTTATTTACCCGCGCAGCTAAAGATTCGGAACCGCCTCCGCTGTTAGTGGAAAAGATGGCCACTCGCACCTTTTCTCTCCGCACACATAGTTCAGCACGTTTACTCCGACCTTTTCCTTTTCGTTTTACCGGTCCGTATCTTTCCAGTTATCATGAGAACCAGGGTCCATAACCTGTTGGAGATCATTGAATCTGCCCGCCGTGGATTCGTAGTTCTACCCCGCGGAGGAACCCGAATGTCGTTTCGGGGCGTCAGCCGTAGAGAAACTCGTCACACGCACAGGTGGTTTGGAATTAAGAATCTTTTAATACTATTGAGTGATATGATTGCCGTTTGCAATACAAATCATGGGTAATCATCCGGGTTTCGTACTCACAAATAATTTCTTATTCGAACGCTTCTCGCAGTTTCAAAATTTTTGGCACCGGAGCAAAGCCGCGAGGCTTGCCGGAAAAAAACAAGAATGGGCTGAGAATGACAGCTGATTACATCTCATATGCTAACACAACGGGTCACATGACTACCATTATTTTTTCTAGAACTAATGACCCCGGGAATGACCTTGCAGAGTGTGGGCTAGTTGCGCAACTTGCAAGCAGGTTCCCGTTTCTACAATATTATGTTGCATGTATCGAACATCTAATTGAAGACATCAATACAATCACATTTATCTCAGACTATGAATAAACGATTACAATATGCAGGTGACATTAACAAAGATGAAATGACATCACCATTTTACAAACAATCTGCTATTTGTCTCCAATATCCCAATGACTATAGAACTTATAGTTCCAATTCCCAGTATCGCAAATGTGAACCAAGTCTCAGAGAATGTCATTGATTTCAAAACTACCGTGCTGTTTTTGTATGATTTCAAATATCTGGCTCCAAGTCGATGTATCATTCCCGACTCTCGCAGACGGAGCATACTAAATGAGAGACCTCGTATTAACGACATTGGCTCCAAATGAGCAATAATAAAAAATGGGTATAATTACGTTAGTGCCAATATTTCTAGGAAATTGAAATCGCTAGCCGCTCTCATACTAGCGGGGTAGCCAGAATCTGTTGATTTGGACTTGGAGATGGTTGGGTACTTTATCATCATTTGTGAACCGAATGTGTCAGAAGCAATGACGGCAAGCTCTCCATTAATGACGTCTTCATACATGTTGTCAATGGTCCAGTACTCAATATCATAGAAACCAGTGGTTTCATTGAGAGCAAAACTTCTAAATATTTCGGCACCACCCCCCATACAAGTATAGTGAATTTTGCTTACCTGACAGAAAAGATAATTTTTGATTAGGCTTGTATGGAGATTCTCACAGGGATCATCCATAAAATACGTTAGCTAAAATTGCTGGGCGAACGTCATGTCAAATATAAATGGTCCCCCCCCTTACTTTTCCGGTAAATATTGCATAATAAAAGTGTGAATAGTGAGGACAACAGAATTTTATGATGACTGAAGTTTCAATGTACAGTAGGTTATCAAAAGTCGTGAGACCGGTTTTTAATTTTTTTGGACATGTTCTGGTTGACCGATTTGGACCAAATTTTGACAGCTTGACCATTGACTTGCCCCCAATGTTATCCATATAGTACCATTCAATATTTTTTTGTGTTTTAGGTAAAAAGCGGTTTTTCAAAAATATTTTGACAACAGATTCGAGTTGTTGCGTGGTCGAATCTATAAATCCATGTAGCTATTTTTCCTATTATTATATATTTTAATGTGCCAAATATTTGCAAAATGGAAATGTTGCTATCAGGACGAATTTTTTTGAGACCCCCTATATGAGGGTCGAGGACTAACTGACCACTGGAATCTGGAGTATAAGAGTTGACGTTCCTATGGTTAAGTTTTGGTAAATATCCAACAACCCCTACCAGAGAATTATAGCTATTACATAGAGGCAATTTTTACACATGGAATTGAATCACTATCAGACTGAAACAAAGCTTAAATCGTTCTACATGGAACGTTTGCTAATGGAATGTTTGCAAATGGAACGTGTCTATTTGCAAATTTGTGAAACAAAATTTGAATTCCGTGTGTGCTGTCGTATGGTTATATTGTTGCCATACAATCATTTTATTCAACACTTCCTAAGTAACTTCTGATTCCCCATGTTTACTGGTCGATTAAGCTGAAATTTTGTACTAAGATTTCAAATATACTCAGGTATATTGTTACCACATTTGGTGAATTTATTTAAAGTTTTCACATAGTTTTTGACAACTAAAAAATGTGGCCTTTTTTGGGCAAGTGAACAAGGAAATTGGTGCACTTTGATGCAAATATGAAGAATTTAGATGCAAGATATTTGTGTCTGATATGGTTCGAGTAGGTTTACTCGTTTACCTCACGACTGTTGTAACGGACTTTGCGCTACCATCAGTACCGTAAATCATTTCCCTGTTTAGTTCAAATTTTGAAACACATTCAAAAGGCGTAGACTTACTTGCATTAGATACTGGGTTGCAGAATCTATTGAAAAAACCGTCCTCAAATGTTGTCGTCTATCATTGCAGACAGATTTGAAATTCTCATGACGAAACTCACTTGGATTGGACACTATCTTAGCCGAAAAGAGGATTAAATACGCACTTGTAACCATTAGCGATAAATAATTCAATGCAAAGAGAAAGCATCTTGTGGAGGGATTCGGACCTTGCTGGCATTCAGCTGTAATTAAAAATGTATTTGGTTAAATATTAGAGTTGGACATTTCTGAAAGATTTATAAGTCAGAGGGAATAGCCACATTTAACCCTCTTGTTGCAATAAAGCGAGAGGCACGTAACAACCGAAATGCTTGTGCAAAGATTGGTGATTGCACTTCAATTGTGTCGGTCGCTCTCTTGCAGAAGGAACAGGAAAGAAGGTTATAGCCTTATTTCTGTTCCTTCATAATAGTGCGCTGCAGCCAGTTACTGTAGGTAAGGGAGGGTGGTCATATCACTATTCCCTGTAATAAGCTGCAATACTGTGGAAACGTATCAAGTAGTCAAAAGACAATATCCTCCATATTGTAGACGTGCACTTGGACTTCCATCTCGGGTGAAAATGCAATAATGGACTTCCAGTGGCCGACGCAACAAAGCAAATGTTGCAGAGAAATATAACCGCCAGGCAAGAAAACCAAACACTTGACTTGAATAAGGACATCAGAGTTTGAAATGTCATCGGCTTCGCAATGTCAACAGCAAACGACTTCAGGCCATCGTATGTAACGGGTGGTAAGTAATTGCAGAAATTATTAGGAGCCATGACAAAAATTCCGAAGTCCAAATCAGTTTTCTAAGAGAGCAATTACACACTGTATCCCTGGCATGTATGAAAAAGGCAATGGAGATCGTTTCAAACCTTATATCTTAAAAGCTGGTTGTTTGTTAGACCATCATCAATATCAAGTCTCAGCCTATGAATGAAAAGGAATGACAATAATCACATTTGTATGTTTCTGCTCATAAACTTGAATTTATATTACTTAAAATGCAGATATTCTTGCAGGTATGTCAAAATACTTCCAATCATGCCTTTGAAATTCCCATTCTCATATTCCACAATATTAGGAACCTAGAAATGTTAGCACAACCATGTATTAAAATCAAGACCTAGTCTGGCTTGAAATAAAAGCTTAAAAAGCTGTTGACTATTACCATCGACACTCTAGCATCAATCACAACATTTTCCAGAAGGCCGCGATCTCTTGAATCATTGATTCTACTCTGCAAAGGTTCATTATTGTGGATTGTGCCAATGGGAAATGTCGTCCACTCATTCTGGTCATTTTGATAAATCGAAAACATTGAGACTCGCTGCTTCGGAATGACACCTTTAAGCTGCAATTTCAGACACACCATTTGTACTCAACATTCCGCACTGAAAATTTTATCTTATAAATATTTTGCGCAGAAAGCCCAGTGCCACACATAGAAACGCGATCATTTTAATAATATGCCAGCATGTTTTGACCCTTAGTCATTATCAGGATAATTGTCAGATTTACGACATGACAAGCCATATAAGACACAGAAGGTAATTACAAGGATGTTACATTATGAAGGAATTTAGATTAACAATGTTGGAAAGAGAGTTTAGAGTGCTATTTACCCATTTGTTGGTATCCACTGGCACAATTGTTATACGCATATGTTTCGATTCTCTGAATAGAGAGACAAGCTTTCCTATGCATCTGCCTACAATAAAAAACTGATTTGGAGAACCACCCTGTCCAATGGCCCTCAATAATCCATCCTGAAATTCCAAAACATTATCATTTATTATTTGCGAGTGTTACTTAATGGGAATCGACACATCACCACCCCTTGCCTGATTGGCTGCAGTGCGAAGGAACAGGACAAAAATATAGTGTTATTTCTTATTCGTTCTTCAAGAGGGTGATCGAACGACATAGAGTACTCTGACCAATCCTAGCACAAGCGTTTCGATTGTAACCGCCAACTTTGTTGCAACAAGAGGGTGAATGTGTCTTTTCCCTTTAAGCCATACGAGATTTTACTGTACATTTTTGTCCATTGTAAAATCTACTGAGAAGTTGCTAAATAGCATATTTAACTTTTCTTCAGTTAACAAGAAAACAGTTGCACATCTATTTTGCATCACCATACATATCGAATTCCAATATATTAAAGACCATGTGTCATATGGCAATTCTTTTACATCAAGGACCCTGTTCACATGCATTAAAATTTCCGTCCACGTCTTCGATATTACATCTAGAGGATAGCAAATGTTGCATTAGTAGTAATGTTGTTTTGAAGCTACATATTCATCTGTGATTTCTCATTTTCAAGTTCTACCGGCACAGTACTATAGTAATTATTTCATTATCACTTTCAAAGTTCCCATTTGCAAATGTGCAATTATTGCTGTTATTTGTGAACAAATACAACTCTTCAAATTCAAGACAGTGCACATAATGGATTTCCACAATGTTCAAAAGAGTTGGCATAAACCAGGCCATGCAATTCTTCCTACTTTGCTGTCGTTTTTACTCGACCTGAATCCTCTTCTGTGCCTTCAAGTGTACATGTGATGCACACTGTTCGGCACATTGTCGCAAATTGAGTCGCTTCAATTTTACGAGGAGAAATTGCACGACGTGTCTTGCTTGCGTGCAGACACACACTGCATACAAGTACGTGCTGACCTGCGCGGCTTCACTGTGTTCACGAGATTGGCTGGGAAGAATTTTTCCAAGGGGCTATGCAGTGTTTTTCCAAGGGGTCGCAAAAACTATTGGTTTTCTCATAACTCCGCCGTTTATTATCCGAATTTCAATCTGTTTGAAGTTTTGTGCTTGCACAAGAGTGTTTATCATTTCTCTAATTTATACCACCCTCCTAAGATCAACAGCAGCAAAGTTGAAACGCGAATGACCTTGACTGGTACTTTTGACCTTGACGGCAATGCCTCCAATAGATAGCCCCGTCTGTGTTATCTATCATGCACTCGCTTTTTCCAATCTATACCTTGCATCCTTCCTGCTATTGGGTTTGGCTCTTTAAAAGTAGACACCCTATATAACCCTTATGATTTGGAACGAAGCAAGGAGGCAAAATGGCAGATAGCCTGCAGGGTTTCTGCTATGAAATAGGGTAATAATTCTAAGCATTCTGAGAGAACAGTATATTCAAAGTTTGGATAAACAGTATCAGAGCATCCTGTTAAATCAGCCTACATAGGTAACTTTTCCGGTTTATTCACCCAATATTATCATACCTCAATAACGCACAATCTGTGAAATAAAGGTGAGAAGATTCTTGCTGTGATTTTTCCAGCACAATACGAATAATGCTAACAATGGTGATAAACAATCAATTATTTCAGCTGGAAAACTGTGGGAAACTATGAGGATCAGACAGTTTTGAAGTCTTCCGCTCGTCTGTAGGTTTGCTATTGCGAAACCCTCCATTTTATCCCAAATAAATTCGGCGGACATTAAAGAGAGCTAGCGAAACAGAGGAAATATTTAGCCACTCTTATTGGCCAGGAAGAAGTTAAAACGGACCTAAAACAGAGCTAGTGCAAACAAGGCTATAAAACTACTTCAATATAACGGCCAAAATGGTTGGAAAATGCTAAATAATGTTAAATATACTCCAATCCCCTTTTGCAATAATATAAATTAGAAATACATGAGCTCGGCATTACAAATCTTATTTGAGCATTTTAGACAATGTGGGATAATGCAATCGAATTGTAATAATTTGAATCCATAATCTTTTTCCCTGCATGGCTTCGAAGGATGAGCAATGCATGAAATACGATAAAAGATTGCAGCATAAACAAGTCTGGCCATATCGGTTTTCACAAAATTGTTTATAATATGGTTGCAAACATTTCCTAAATTGGCATTATGCCCCTATCATCGAAGCTAGCAATCTTGATTTTTTACGAACTTGATGACTACCAGTTACAACAACTGATGTCTCCCAGCGTTAAGTTCAATTGCTTATAACCATAACTCACGTATATTTCACGAATTGCGATATAGTGAGGTACGATAGCATTTTTACTATGTTATATCAAGAATAATATGCTATTGACGACTGTACTTGCCAAATTTCCGCTCGGAAACAACGACAACCTGTTGCACTTTCCATTTATCAATGAGAGCTGCAATAGCTTTAACAACGTCGGTCGGAGATTGCTTCATCGTTATTGTTTTCTCAGTATCTCCATCCATCACATTTACCATGCCGGGGGAATTTTTTTGGTATGCTAAATTTATTTTGTTCAAGTCGATGAAAAAATGCAAACTACACTCAATTAATACTTTGTGAGAATGTCAAAAGATGTCTTACTACTATTGGATATCAGCGGAAAAATCAGCATTAAAATAAAAAAATTTCCAACTATCCAAACAGAAAATACTATATTAACTTGTTCGCTACTAGACTTTGTCCGCATGATCATAATGGAAATTACATACATATGAATTCACTGTTGTAGAGGAAAGCAGTCATTTGTGAGCCGTCTATGTTCTTTGTGTTACACATGTGCCTCATAATATTACTTTTATATTGCAACTTTGAAGGAAACGCTTCCTATATATACCACTTTCCATTTGATGCCATAGCCAATAAAACAATATTGCACCAAAGGTAACCATTGAATAGCGCATTATCGCCAATTTATTTTCCTTGCAAGGCGTAACACAAATTTCTTATTCATAATATAATAGATAAAATTTTCCTTGGTGCTCATTTTCGCTGCATTTCCTTTTTACAAACTTACTGTCAGTTTTGCCGTAAATGCATAGCAACGTCATTGATGTGGTTGCACAAAATTCAGACCCAATAATTTCCAATGCTGCCAAATGCCGGTACAGGCAATCCACTATTTGCTCAAATATTAATACTAAGTATTCCATATTGAAGGAATTTTCACACTTTTATGAGCACTATGTCGAAAACCATTTTGTTGGTTATTCTCGTAAAAAAATATATACCATTATACTGTTTCAACACGTGTCGCCTCAAACCGATGTCATTTAAAATGAAGTTTATTTGCTCAATCTAAAATCAATTCTATCAAACTTGTCCAGCTTTTCTCTTCTTTATAAACCGAGCATGTTACTTCAGATTTTGCAATGATTTGCTGTCTACGTTCAGCATTTTAAATTCACAATTAAAATATAAATTGTTTAATTTTCTTTCATAAATATTTCAAAACCCACCATGCGTCGTTTCAACGTGGCGGTCCCGGCCCTTTTTGTCCAGGGCTGGGCGAAATCGGTGTTCCTTCTGGAAAATTCACACAATTAATTATTTTGTCTGTGGTGTTGAATGTCCTGCAAGCTTGAACCATCTGCTTCTCACAGGGTTGACTCGCAGTGGCTAAGCGAACTTAAAATGACCCTCTTGGCTTTCCCTTGGAAGATAGGCTTGGAGACGTCACAGTCGGAGGCTGGTTTTCCGTAACAGCTATAACTGACTGCCACTGCATATCAAATCGAGGTACATTACATAAAAATAAAACGCCACTCGTTTTTAGTAACGCAACTCTGCTTAAACTACTGCACCAATTTACACCAAATTTTGGTACAACAACGCGCCCCGCCCCCTGAATGTTTACATATTGTTAAATATCGTCCTTGTGTGCAAATCTTTAATTACTCGCTCGACAGGTTCTAGTGTTGCAACCTTGTTTCGCAACTTACTTTGTCGCATAACTAATGAGTACCATTGTTATTATTGCTATATAATCGAAGTCCCTTTCCTTCACTCGCACTTCTTCTACTGCAGAGCTGAATGCATGTCGCTGTCTACTGTAAGTGTCCAAGTTGCATTGCTGTTTGCTTTCATTGTAATTGCCTGTCTCCAAAATAAACTGTTTGTTGTTCCCATACACAACACATATGCTCACCACCCACTCGACACACCTGTGAGGTAAAATCTTAAATTTCAAGAAAACAGCGCCATCTGCTGGACGAGAATGCAACAAATTCCGTTCTAAATTTACAATTCCATTCCAATTCCCGCTTAATGCATTCTCGAAGCATGCAAACCTCAACAACCGAAAAGGGACGTTCCATTTCACAGTTGCACTGTCCCAATAAATTATGAATTCACAAATAATAATTAATTCTTATTGCGTTTAGTTATTCCTAAGGCACGGAAGTTCATTCCCTTAAATATGCCGAAATATACATGCACTTATACAGGGTGAGAAATAAGTAAGGCCTGTTTGAGAATAACTTGTGAACGGGTAGAGATAGCAACTGAAATGCTGTGAGAGAAATTGATCACCGGTCCAGTACGCGAATCGGAAGTGACCTTTGGTACGAGCGTCAAGGTCGGCACTTACAAATTTCTGTTGCAAACATTAAGGTTGAGCAGCGAAGCCGGGAAATCGCTGCACATGCACCTTATGCAAGCAACGTTACAAATGGCGTCAACTCGTTACATTTATCATGACAACTGAACGACACATTTTTGTTTCTGTAATTATAATTTCAAGTTTTTACTAGCAAAAAAAATATTAAACATTTTTTCATCTGAATTCACATGTTACAGATGTTCCCCGGCAAATTTTGTGATTTAAACTGAAGAGTAAACGTGAACATGTATCCAAACATATTCCGAACCAAAAATCACACTTTTTACAGCAAGGGCATGGGGCAGGATCATTTGAAAGGTTTGTTACAAATGCAAGAGAAATATATTGAGGACTGTCTGCCAAATTTCCGCTCAGAAACAACGAACACCATTTGTTTTTGCCATTCACGGACAAGAGCGGTAATAACTCTTTTATCACATCGTTCGGTGTTTGCCTCAAAACTAATTGTTTTCTCAGTGTCTCCATCCATCACATTTACGCTGCCACAGATATTACTTTTACATCCAACATTTATATTACTTAAATTGAAGAACAAATACATACATTTAATTAATAACTTGTGATAATTTCAAAAGATGTCTTACCACTAGTGAACATTAGCAGAAGATCAGCATTAGAATACCAATTTTTCCAACTATCCAAACAGAAGATCTAATTATTATAAACAGGGCATTGTCTGCATCATCGTAATGAAAATTACATACATCTGAAGTCACTGTTGCCAAGTACAGCAGTCATTTGTGAGCCGACGTCTTTGTTCATTGTGGTACACATGCGCCTCAGAATGCCTTTTGTGCTGCAACTTCGAAGGAAACACATCCTATTTATACTACATTGCTTTTGTTGCCATAGCCAATAAAACCATATTGAACCGACAGTTATCATTAGGCAGGCGTGACGCAAAAAATTCTGATTCATAATACAATAGCTAAAAGTTTCCTTGGTAATCATTTCCAGTGCATTTTCTTTTTACCAACATACTGTCACCTGAATTCTGCAGTAAATGTATAGCAACATCACTGATGTGGTCGCACAAACTTTTCTTTTTTTCCAAAATTCAGTCTTATTCATTTCTAATGATAGCAAACTCTCAAAGATTAATACCAAATAATCCATATTGACTGCATGTTTCCACTTTGGTGGACTCCACATCATAAATAATTTGGTCTGTTCTCGTAAAATTAATACAGTGTGTTTCACAATTCCGGAGACAAACTTGCAGGATGCATTCCCTGCATGGAAACAACATATACATTTCTTATGAACCCATGTCCGCAAATGCTCAGGTTGTTTAATTAGGAAATGAAATGTGACTTCCAAAGAGTCGTACTTCGAGGGGGACAAGTTGTTATTTCATGCAAAACTTGAACATATTTTAATACAAAGTCGGTACACATAATTTTGGGAAACATTTCACATATGGAATATATGTATATGAATGTAAAAACTTGTTCAATAAAGCTGACTACAGACGGCACAGTGTGTGATTGACGTTAAAATTTCGATATTTCATATGAAAACGCTATTGATTCTGTAGTCTGATAAAGCTATCTTCTAGGAAATGCCTTTAACGCAAAACTATTTTTACTTGAAGATATATCAATCTTGAAAGATTTATGAAACCAAGTCAAGATGCACAATAATGGTTAAATATTGTTGAAAGAAACTGAATACATGGCACCCTTGATAGCAATATCTGAATTTACGAAGTGAGACGCTCGGTTTATAAAGAAGCAGAAACCTCGTTTTCACTCATATTGTGTAACATGTTGAAAATGTATAACAGCATATTTTAAAAGACGTATTGGTTTGCGAACATCTGTACATAAAAGTGTGAACATGCGGTCAATACGGATTAATATTTAACGATATATTGGATTGCGTGAACCGGCATTTTGTCGCATTGGAAATGAATGAGGTACTGAATTTTAAAATGAAGGAAACATTTCGCGATCACATCAATGGCGTTGCTATACATTTACAGCAAACATTAGGTGGCACGAATTTAATACAAAATGATATTCAGTGGAAACGAATACCTGGAAAACTTTCAGCTATTTAATTATGAATCATAAATTCGCGTTACGCCTCACAGGGAAAATAAATTGACAATAACGTGCTACTGAATGATAGCTTTCGGCACAAAATTGTTTTATTGGTTATGACCATCAAAAGGGAAGTTAGTATGTAACAAATACTACTAGAGTCAAAAATAAACTGAACTTTTGCAATTGCTGCCTTCCTATTATTCAAACAATTATGTCACTGTCTATACATGTTCCTAGACATGTGACGTAGTGTCCTGTGACGTATCTTTGAACATGTGTGAGTGCGCTGCATGCTGGGACATGCAAACGTAGAGTCTACGTAGCTTGTTTTCCGGAATTAACTAGAGTCAAAACAAACGGAACTTTGTCTGTAGCCATGAGGGATGTGTCAAAAAATGGATTCCAAAAGTGTGTTGCAGCGCAAGGACATTACGTTGAAGGTTGAACCATGTAATCAGTTTCATTGTTAGTGTTATTAAAGCTACGGACAAAGTTCCGATTATTTTGACTCTAGTTGAATCCGGAAAACAAGCTACTCAGACTCTACTTTTGCATGTCCCAGCATGCAGCGCACTCACACACATGTTCAAAATACGTCACAGGACACTACGTCATATGGCTAGGAACATGTATAGACAGTGACATAATTGTTGGAATAATAGGAAGGCAGCAATTGCAAAAGTCCGGTTTATTTTTGACTCTAGTAGTATATGTTCAAGGAAATTTATCAGAAGTGCATGCTCAAGTATTGTTTTCATTATTGAATCTAATTTCTTCATTGTTACGTGAGTTTCCACGCATCTCAGCAACAATATAACGGAATAAGAATTATTGGAAGTCTTGAAATTCGGTAATGGTTTACAAAATAATTGGTTTTCAGATTATGCAGTTTACTTCTCATCATCAATCATTTATGAAACCAAACTAAAACTCAGCAGACCTTTTTACCGCATAAACGATTTTGCAAAGGAAAGTTGTATATGTACTGTTAAGGCGATCCCATGTTGGATTTTACTTCGCTTTTCAGAATGTGGAGGCGCTGGTGTCACTCGGCAAGCAAGAAGTGCTGATCTCAGCCCAATTGAAAACCTATGTGGCATCAAGGCTTGTGAGGTTTACGCTGAGGGAACTCAGTTTTATCATGTTACTGAAATGAAAGCCGCAATTGAGGATATTTGGTATGGATTGAAGCTAAAATGAATTCCAAACTTAGTGACATCGTTATAAAATCATGTGTTTGAGGTCATTAGAAGAAATGGTAAATATATCGACAGGAAGAAATTGAAATTTGCCCTTTAATTTACAAATTACCTAAACTTTTGGGAGCGCTGTAAGCTGTCGTCAGGTGTGGACGTGTTTAAGAATCGCTCCGGTGCTGG
>WWPM01002631.1:0-18696 GCA_023279145.1 Glomeris maerens | reverse complement strand
CCTTGAAAGCATGCATAAAGGTCAAACTTGGCGTTACAGGTAGATGTTCCTCTCAGTGTGTAGTCCAACTTTGCTCATACTCATGTCACCTAGAATCACCGCTGTCAATGTTATTTCCAAACAGGCAATACTTCTTGTTACACCCTGTAGTTATATGTGTCATAATAAGAATAGATTTGGAGATATATATATATATATATAATTTGAAAAAGAAAGAACATCTTGTGCAGATTTTACGAACAATATACCGTGAAACACTTTGTTTGTTATATGCATTTAGTAAAATGTGAAATTGTGTTTTCAATTAAAATGTGTAGAATTAAATGGAAAATCCCCTCCAAATCACTGAAATGGCTAGAATTGTGTTCAATAATTCGTAAATTTTTATCAAAAAAGCAGGAAATTTACTTAAAATTACGCCTGGAAGATGAAGAACTAACAATTGAGGAATTTAATTTGCATGGAAAAGCGCATCAAATGTATTTTTTCGTAATGATACTAGGAAATATGGAATCGTATTGACACAGTTTGTAATTGCAGTGTAATAATGTTTACACTGCAGTTTTATTATCAATGAAATATTTGACTTACTGCAAATGAACTGCACACTAGGCCTACAATTACAGCTGCTAGCAGAGCCTTCATCTTGGAATGCTAATATATGATATAAAAAATGTTTAATATAGTATACACACAGCTGATGAGGTATAACATACGTACATTGCTACACAGGAGAAGTATGCGTCCAAACAACAGTGTCATGCAATTACATAAAAACAAATGAGATTTTTCTTTCTCTCTCTCTCTGCAAAGTGCGATTTCCTCGAACTCAACTGTGGCAAAGTTGGAAAGCAACTGGAAGTGACACAGTATCGTGTTTGAAATTTGAACTATAAATGTAACACAGCTGCGCATATGGTGTTTGGTGTATAATAATGTCATCTATTTAAGATAGAATTATGTGATATTATTTTAGTATATATATGGGATCACAAAGGAGATGAGTGTATATATCGTATTGCTCCATAAATCATCGACCAAATCAGATAATATTTTTTCTGATATATAGGCAATATTTTGTTTCATTTCTTTTTCCCGCAGAGTTTATATATACTGTTTTTTGCAAAGCCTCTTGAGTTTTTCAAATAAATTAATCAAATTTATGAACGTAATTTCAATCTGAAAAACTAAAATAAAAACGTGATTGTTGCTTCCTCTGAAAAACTGTGCAAGATACAAGTTTAATTTCCCTGAAAACATTTCCCATCCTGTACAACATGGGCATGTACGTCTTCCTGTGGTGAAAACTGTGTTTCCTGGATTCTTATTAGACTAATAGTGTTATGAATATAATAGAATTTAGGACACTTATAAAAATAGAAGATCTTAAATACAAAAGTCAGGGCTTTGAATAATTGCAATTGGAGATTGGAGCAACAATTTTGCTGCTGCTGCTGCTGCTGTTGTTGTTGTTGCAAAAAGCAAATGAATGTCACATTTGCAATATTTTCATCTTAAAATTACAACATAAGATACGTGGTAACACGGCAAGAATCTGGTACACAAACTTTGCTTTCCAATGTCCTTTTTTTAAATTATTAACAAAAATTATTATGACAAATTCTCAAACAATAGTTGCAATTACAAAATTGATAGACAGGTCATTATAGTGTTGGTCATCTCATGGCATGATGTAAATTATGATTACTACCGCCTGGTAGTACTTTGAAACCGCAAAGTGATAAAAGAGAAAATAATGAAAGCTACGATCCATAAGCAAACCACGCCAAATGCAGTGGAAACTTGGAAGTTGAGCAAACCCCAACCACGGTTGTAAATGGACTTCATAGCTTCATACGGTGGGTTCATAGGAGTGGATCGGCTGATGTACTGAAGCCAAATGGGCATTCCTTCCACTGGCCACGGGAGACCTAATCATGTATTCAATAATCACCTATATACTGTTTACTGGAAAGAAATTTAGTTATATTTATTTACTACCTCCAATTATAATCAGTGGGAAGATTGTGCCAAGAAATCCTGCAATCACTCCTCTGACATCCGTGGAGGCGGCAGAAAGTAGGAAACCTTTTCAAAATTATATATATATAATTCCTATTAACATATCAAATGTATAAAACTCGAATTTACCATGAGTCATTCCACAAACTCCTTGTAAGATTGTCAGGGAAACTGCGAGAACCATTGAGCCTTTTACGGTAAGCTGGTAGACCCATGCCATGAAGCCAATCAGAAATGCAGCTTGAGTAAGTATCATGGTGAATTGCACAACCAGGCTGCTCAAAATAACTTCGGCTTCACTGAGACCTAAAAGAGTAAGTGAAATATATGGACACTTAATTGCAAGTGAAATACTACCTGCAACACAAAGCCTATCAGCTGATCCTTGTTCTCGTTCAGTGACGAGTGACAGAGATGCCAAACTTGCAGCTGTCATGTATATCAAGCTGCAAATTATACATGGTTTAGGTTTAATTAAGTATGTATAGATTATAATTGTGGGAAAGTTAGATTATTGAATAGGCCTATTATTACTGTGTACCTTATTATTAAAAACATGGATGTTGTCGCCATGACAGTTGGTTCTTTTTCTCCGTAGATTGGATTTGCAAACTATATATACAACATACATAATCATTTGAATTCAGGTTAAAAAAGCGTTTTAGAAACTGCATTTCAATATATTGTTACTGCTATGGGGGATTTTAACGATGTAATGTTGAAATTGGATCTTTCGCTGCTGTACTCTTGTAAGACCTTCTCATACGACCTGTACAGTTCTCCCTTGATGACATTAGTCACTATAGGACCTAGGAAAATGCAATGAGGCAAATATTGACAGCCGTGTCTATACAGTATACAAGTTAAATATTTGTATTTTCTCACTTGTCATTGCTAGACGAATTGTGATTTCACTCAATTCTAGTGTTTCATCATCTGCTGCTAGGCCATCTTCTACCCTGTAATATATTATCTCTCGATAATCCGGCAGATATGGGACCAGAGCACTGCCGGATTACTGGAAATCTATATGATAATGATGCATATAGCATATACGGGGTGTGACATAAATACTGTCACGTGAAAATTCACCCACAGCTTTTTAACAAACAATCCAAATTAAACAGTTTATTTTTTGTTAGAAGCTAGTCCACTAAGTTCTGTACAGGAACTCACATTTGCTGTTCAAAATAATAATCTATACAAATACCTTTTTATAAAGTGGTATGAGAAGTTACGTCTCATGTGTATAACACCCCAAGAATTTCCTGTTAGGACTGAATCGTATGCTTCTTTCATGGATGTGTAATTTGTCTGTGCGGGAAGGGAAAACAAACAAAATCGGTGTTTTATAATGTGTAACATATTTTGGGATTTAGAAATAATGTTACCTGAATGATAATGTATTTGTCCAGTTGGTTCATGAATCGGTTTGCCAGCATTCCCTGGTCCTCGGTCACAAAACTCATATGAAGACCATGTACCCGGTCAGACCATAGACAGTAACACAACAGTAATGGGACTAATAGGTATAGGAACAGCGAACCTATTAAACTGTCGCATAAAGTCTTGTATAGTATTTATAAATAAAATTGAGAAATTATATGCACAATCAATATACATGTTTAAAAACCTTCCTGGTATACAAATGTAGCATTTCTGGAAGGGGCATTGAGATTTTCAGATTGGACAGTCAGATGTTTGGGACTCCCAATTAACATACACATCACCATATTTGATTGTTCATTGAACATAAAACATCTTTTACTTTCCACAAATTTTCCACGATCTGGTCATGGTGACTGCATTGCACTTAATGTTTACAAGAAAGTCACAATAGATTCATAAAGAATATTTATGATTATCGCAATTATATTGTTAATTAGCTGTAAAACAATATATACATTGTTCGGAGCAAATATTTGTGTAAATGTTTTTCACCGAAAGTTTACGAAAACCCCCATTGAAATTTCCGTGGAAAACATGCACCTAGATGTCCTTCACCTGGGTTTCATCCTTTATACATTTACAATTGATGATATGCAACACGTGTATGTGTACATTACAGAATAATTTCAGCCCTATCTCAATTGCACTTTAATTCTGCAAAAAGATTTTGTCATTGATTGCATTTAATTGTTTCTTCATTATTAATAATATACCGTAGAAGTTAAAATTTCAATCAGTATGGTTATACTAGTACTATAGTGCTGTTCACCGTAAGTCCGAAATATGGGGCTCTATGGGAATACCATATATGGTCATGGATGGAAAAACTAAAGCGCTTCAGTAAGTGGTGCTGGCATTGCGTGCTGTGCTTCGGTTGAAAAAGTAGTCCCTGGGCATGTTGACGATTGGCTTGTCTCGCTTAAAGCCGCCATTTTGTTGTTGGTACAAAAGTAGTACTACAGTGATCAGTCCACTGATATCAATGCGCATGACCGTATGTGGTATTCCCATAGACTTATGGAGAACAGCACTATAGAGTCAAAAATAAACCGGACTTTTGCAATTGCTGCCTTCCTATTATTCAGACAATTACGTCACTGTCTAGACATGTTCCCAGACATATGGCGTAGTGTCCTGTGACGTATCTTTGAACATGTGCGAGTGCGCTGCATGCTGGGACATGCAAAACGTAAAGTCTGCGTAGCTTGTTTTCCTTTCTGGAAACAAGTTTTAATACCAAATGGAGCAACGCACAAATATCAAATTTTGCGTCAAGCTGGGGAAAACATTTACAGAAACCTTAGATATGTTACGACAAGCATATGGCAAAGAAGCAATGAGTAGATCACAAGTGCACGAGTGGCACCGGCGCTTCAAAACTGGGGAGGAATCGGTGGAAGATGGACGATGTCGTTCAGGCAGGCCGGCAACCTCGCGTAACGAAGAAAACATTGCTCGTGTAGCGGAGGTAATCAGGGCCAACCGTAGGCAAACAATCGAGGACATTGCGCAAATTGTAGGGATATCGCACGGAAGTTGCCATACCATCCTGAGTGAAGATTTGAAAATGCACCGCGTTTGCGCCCACATGGTCCCCAAAATGTTGACCTCCGAACAACGCGAGGAACGAGAACTCGTTTGTGGTGAGCTCATCGATATGGTCGATAAGGATGAACACTTATTGAACAGAGTGATCACCGGTGACGAGATGTGGTGTTACTTGTACGATCCCCGACCTAAACGTCAGCCATCAGAATGCAAATCTCCGCGTTCACCGCAAAATCAGAAATTTCGCCTTGGCCGATCGAAAGGGAAGGTCTTGCTTGAAGTGTTCTTCGATTGCAAAGGAATTGTCCATGCTGAATTCATACCGCAAGGTCGTACAGTTCACAAAGAGATGTACGTCCAAATTCTCGGACGTCTACACGAGGCAGTGCGGGAAAAACGGCCAGAGTTGTGGGAAGCCAAAAATTGGATATTGCACCACAACAATGCCCCGGCTCATCGGTCATTACTCGCGGGTCAATATCTGGCTAAACATCAGATACCCATTCTTCCACAACCACCTTATTCCCCAGACCTAGCTCCAGCCGGTTTTTATCTTTTTCCTCAACTGAAGCAACAGCTGATGGGACGTCGGTTTGAATCCGCTGAAGAGGTAGAAGCTGCAGCGAAAGTTGCACTGAGTGATGTGTCAAAAAATGGATTCCAAAAATGTTTTGAGCAGTGGTATGGCCGTTGGCAGAAGTGTGTTGCAGCGCAAGGACATTACTTTGAAGCTGGAACCATGTAATCGGTTACATTGTTAGTGTTATTAAAGCTGCGGACAAAGTTCCGTTTATTTTGACTCCAGTTGATTCCGGAAAACAATTGCAAAAGTCCGGTTTATTTTTGACTCTATAGCTATAAGCCTCTTTCATAAATCGAGGGTGCCATGGTATACTGTGCTTACTCCTATTGGATTTGTTAATCAGTTAGGACACTATACCACAGTGCCCTCGAAATATTGTAATATACAGTAGTATGATAGGTCCTACGTAATGTTACTTGAATTATTAGGGCAGTTTGTTCGCATTTTGCGAACTGTAGAACTGTCAACCTTTAAACTTTGTAAAATATTTCTGTCAATTTTGTATTGTTCGCATTGACATGTTCAACCTTCTTATAGGGCTTCAATGAACATGTGAAGGTTTTTTAAAATGTACAATCAATTTTGTAAGATTTAATTGAAGTGTGTGGTATACGTACACAAAACTGCGCTTCATAACTGTAAAGTTTTTCTTAATCGATGCTGACAATCGCTTCGAGTTGAGGAATGGATTATTTTGTAGCACTTGGTCTCTCACTTGAGAACTGGGTGTTAAAATGCCCCCATCGAAAGATAATTTCCTATATCGAGTTGTAGTTTCAGCACGATCCGTAATCTAATGTTATAATTTCGCAACAGATGTGAGCATAGTATACAGTATAATGCATTTGTGATAACATTTCACCTTGCCTTTGTGATGTCATCGGTATAACATAACTGCAAAAACGTATCGTCTATGCACGTGGTGTTGTAAGTGTGGAAAAGGTCGTTTGGGGTCGATTGGACCAGCAATCGACCACTTCGCATCATACCCACGACATGGGTCCTTGCTGCTTCCTCATTATAATGGGTAGTAACAATCACTGAACAACCTTTCTCGTTTGACAATTCAAATAAATGATCCCATATACTGCAAGAAATATGATTCAATGATATATACAAATCAACATTGAGTCATGTTGTACCTTTGCCTTAAGACTGGGTCAACTCCAACAGTTGGTTCATCTAGGATTAGCAATGGTGGTTGGTGAACAATGGCAATAGCCAATGAAACCCGTCGTTGTTGACCTCCACTGCCAGATTTAAGTGAGTTATTATACTAATTAGACCAAGATCATATTAAAATATATTTTTCTCCCATCTTTGGTGAAGGCATCAGTTATGAGAATTAATTGTCTCTATGGGGAAATTAGCAACTGGGCCTTTGTATACCCAAAGTCCATTTTCACGTTTTCAATTTTTTGGGACACATTTTTTTAAGAATACTCCAACTATACTGACTGCTCTATATAGTATAAAGACCACGTTTCAACTGAAAGAGGCTGGATGTTGGGTTTTTAAACTTCAGAAGGGAAAAAAGCAATTGCGAAAATGCATTGGTAAAATAATAGTCGCTTTTGTTTATTTTTCATCCTCTTGCATGGTGTTCTTGGGTGGGTCAGTTATTTGTTTGCTCGTTATATGTTTAACTGATTCTGGTATGTTTATATAACAAGGACACAGGTTACATTAGTTGTTAGAGCGATTTTGGTGCATAGTACTATGCAATCTTGACAAAATAAAGCTTGCAGTCTTGTAAGAGCAACAAAGTAGGTTGGATTAAAAGTTTGGCTCTTTGTCTCACTGACAATTCCTGTTCTTCACAAAGAAAAGAGAAAAAGAGTACTAGTATATGTTACCTGAAACATTTAATACTCCGATTTTTATCAGGGAGGTTCAATAGTTTGACTAGGAAATCAATTCTCTGGTGCAAATCCTTGTCGGTCATCAGCAGAACTCTTCCATAATACAACAATATCTCTTGTATTGTGAGGTCTGAGATGAGCGCCATTTCCTATATATGAAATTCACCATTTTCATCTGGGAAGTAATGCAGTGTGTATAGTATACTTTAAAACGCATCTCTTTACTTGAGGCATGTAGCCAACAGTGGGGCCAGGCACTCCAGAGCCTGGTGTCCTTGGTATTTTGCCAAACACATAGGCAGTGCCAGAACTAGGAATAATAGATCCAACAATACATCGTAACAGTGTTGTCTTGCCGCAACCACTGGGACCCAATAGACCATATCTGTATACAGCAGGAGGATTTCATATACAGGTAAGGTGACCAGATTTTCTGTAAGCCAAGGTGGGACGCACGAGTGTGAGATATTATACAGGGTGTAAAAAAAGTATTGCCCGTCTGGAAATAACTCTGACAGTGATGATTTTAGGTGACTTATGAGCAGGAACAAAGATGGTCTACACACTGAAGGACATCAATCTATGACGTCAAATGTGACCTTGATGACCGCTTTCAAAGCCATTTTAAAACAAATTTTGCTAGTTTTGCTGATAGAGGTGCAGTTTCAATTTAGGAAATGTTGCCAACCATATTCTGAGCATTTTGACAAAAACAGATTTGAAATTGGCTAGCAAACAGGGCAGATATGGCCGTGTTAATTTCGGTGCTGCCCCTTAACTTATTTCCTGCATTACCAACCTTGCGAAGCAAATGCAGTGAAACGGTTGTCATGCAGGTAATATTTCAAGGGGCAGCACCAAAAATAACCTGGCAATATGTCCTCTTTCGATAATCCGGCGCCTCCTGTAATCCGGCGTTTTGTTGACCTTCCTCCTGAAATTTTTTTAGTAAACTTGTCAGGAGGTAAATAAAGATTTCAATTATTGTATATATTCATGCCGATATAATTTATTCCATTCACTCTGTTTCTATTATTTATGCTGAAAATATATCTGCAAACTATTGATATGTTTTCTGCAGAAAATCTGCAGTCGCAGTCGCATCTGAAAATATGCTGCTACATTTTTTCTCGTTTGTCATCATTTTTCAAAACAAAAGTGTATTGTGTACAATAAAACGTAGTTTCTGCTGTTAAAATTCGTCATTATTAGTTAATTTTCAGTAATTCGGCGTTTTCGATAATCCGGGGGTTATCTGGTCCCATATCTGCCGGATTAATTTAACGAAGGAGGACTGTATCTGCAGTCTGTTGGCCTATTTCAACTCTTTTTTCACTAAAATTTTAAGAATATGGTTTCCAACATTTCCTAAATTGAAAATATGCCCCATTGGCAGCTAGCAAAGTTAGTTTTCGAATGACATTGAAGGCAGACCTAAACTCTCCGTCACCACGCGGCTTGGTGACGGAGTTTAAAAAATGACGTCATATCTCATTCCTAGAAAAAGCGGGACATTTGGGTAGCCGCGAGGGACACCGGGACTGTCCCGCCTAAATCGGGACGTCTGGTCACCTTATATACAGGGTATCTCTAAATTCATGGTCAATACTGACAGGGATATCTTCCCTGCATGAAAACAAAGTAGGAACACCCTGTATGTACATCTTGACTTCGTAAAATTGCCAACAAAAAATGCAAGTTCTTTTGAAAGACTAAGTGAAAAACAGTAGATGACAGGTGCATGGATGTTGTCAGTGGAAATGTACGTAGTGGACAGGTTTTTTGATGGAAAGAGCATTTTCCCCACATTATTTTTTTTACAAATTTACCTGTTTTACCAGCTATACAAGGGGAATAGTAAATAAAATCAACATTGTTGCTGAGATAATGTCACTGAATTTATTTAAACATTACTTGTAACATCTTAACTGTTTTTTTAGTTAAACAAATTGTTAAAACCAAGCTTATAAGGTATAGACCTATTTTCCACTGTGATTATCATATTTAGTTGATTTGATTTTGGAAATATAAGCCTACTGTTTACTACTAATTAGTATTGCCAATGAATTGAGTATAATATATTAGACTTGCACTGCTCCTTTCGGCACGCTCATGTCCACATGATGCAAAACTTGCACATCTTCTCTGAAACTTCTCTTGTAAGTTACTCCAATTGCTTTCAAGTCGACCGCCATCGTTGCGTGTTTGTGAATTGTATGTACTTGTTTTCAAATGGATGGGCCGTTTGAGCGAGGACAGACACTGTAACTAGGTTAAAAACTTTCTCCAATGGTAAATCAGTGTTGAGCGCATTCCACCTTTATGGGAGGGATATATACTATATTTTTTTAATAAAAGTGAAGGTTTGTTTATATGATTATTACAATTGTCGCGTAATTAATTTGTTTGCACCTGAACAATGTGCTGTCGTCATGTTTATCTTAAAAGTGAACCGATAAGGTTTTCATAAGGTACCTGGAAAATTACAGAAGAATCACAGAAAAATAAAACTACAACTCGCTGTATTTTTTTACAATTGTTACTTAAGATATTACCATTTATTTCTTCATATTATCCTATACTTTTAACATGGGGTTTTAGGACTAAAACTCAAGTGTCAAATATAAGCGAATAATTTCTAAGCTTTGCTTAAAATATCTTATTGGGTAATTTAAAAAAAATTTACTTGCATGCTAAGAAAAATATTGTTCGTAAACCTATACATTGACACTGGAATTGTTCAGTGTAATGTAGGACCAATAAGCTGATGGAATAGGACCAAAATACATTTTCCGGAATTTTCACTCACTTCTCTTTAAATCTGATGAAATTTTGACAATTTATTTGGACTTAATATCCCACCAAGTTTCGCTATTTCATATATACTAAATAGGAGGTCTGTTAGCACACGAGGACCTTCTATCTGAACTATCCCTGTCAATTTAGGCCACACCCTCTTTTAGATCAAACTCGTAGCGATCGGGAGAGTCGACTGTGTAGAAGGGGGAGTTCAAAATCATAACTGAATAATTTGGTTTCAATTTTCCAGTCCATAATTAAGAAATATTTTTTTTCATATTATGGAAGTTTAAGGGAGTTTGCCCACTGACTAGTTGCGTTGTTATCCGATAGACGGCAGCACTGCGAGTAATTTAAACAAGTTCTAGACTGTGATTGGAGCCAGTCTTGGAACAAAGGTCCATTGCTAAGAATGTCCCTGAACAGTCTGTGTAAGTGACAATGACTTTTTTATTTGACAAAAAACACGTATATGCTTTTTAATGGTCGACTATGGAGCAATTTTGATGAAAACATATGGGGGCGTTTAGTAATTACTCCGAAAAATACCATTTGGAACTTCGTTCATAATTCCAAAAGTCATCAGTTGAATTGTGCGTATTTTGTTCATTTAATTTTGTTTAATTATATTCCATTTTTCCAACATAATACGATTTATACGCAATGGATAAAAAGTGCTACCTTCGTTTTCTTGCTATAACAATGGACAAAAGGAGGAAACCAAACGTCCAAATAAGAGTGATGACGTAACCTAACCAAACGTCAGTATATTTCATTGTCCAGCCACGTGACATGATGCACCGCAGTGATAAAGTTGGTAGTGATTGAGGCAAAATCATGCTGAAATACTGCAACCACGTGGGCATCCCCAATTTGGGCCAAAGTATCCCTGTCAACGAAACCAAAATTGACAATATTATTACTGTGAAAATTCCTATTTTGTAAAATATGCAAAACGAAAGAAATTAACGATATCCTACCACTCAGTACTATATTAGGAAACAGTGTTCCTATAGTGAAGAAAGCTGCTGATGTTTCATCAAAACTCACAGCAGAAACAAGTAAACCTAAATGTGAAAAAATTATTGCGTGTTCATGAAAGGGGATTTCTTTGATTGTATTATTGTAGCTTATTGCACGAAATGATTTTTGCAAGACAATGTAATTTATTGGGAATTAAACTTGTTGAGCTGAGTATAAAGGAAAAAATTGAGTGAATTGCAGCTATTTTTTGGTTTTAGGCAGGTTTGCCATTAATAGGCTAGCTACACACCAAAGTACAAATTTCAAGGGCAAAATGCTGTTTCCCCTTGTTTTTTAGTAAGAGTTACATTGAAATTCATCTGGGTATTAAAATAACTGGATTTATTAAAATATCATTTGCTCATAATATTATAAAGTCTCATAACCGGTTTGGCCAGTTTGTTGCGCATTTAGCACTTCTATATGCAGAAAAGCAGTTCACAAAGGTAGAATAACAAGTTTGAAATGGATTATGTGCAATAATGGTGAGAAAATCAACTGCAAATCATTATTTCAGTGATATTCTCGTGGAAATAACAACAGTCCTCCCTCGATAATCCGGCGCTTTTTTGGGGGGACTTCCTACTGAATTTTTTTTTAGTAAACTTGTCATGCCGACAGAATTTATTCCATTCACTCAGTTTCTATTATTTATGCTGAAATTTTAAATAGTGGTTTCTGCAGAACTTCTGCAATCTGCAGAAAATCTACAAATATTTGTAAAGAATATGAAATTCTGAAAAATATTTGCAAACTATTAATATATTTTCTGCAGAAAATCTGCAGTCGCATCTGAAAATATGCCGCTACATTTTCTACAGATAAATATTGACTTCTGCAGATAGTCTACAAAATTATAGGAATTTCTGTAAATTTTCTGCAGAAATCAATGTTTTTCTGTAGAAAGTCTGCAGCATATTTTTTCTGGGGTATTGCTACAAAACAAGTAAATTTGTTCTTAATTTGTACTGCTTTAGCTTGTTTAAATTCAACCTTCAATACAATTATTAGTTAATTTCCAGTAATCCGGCGTTGCTCTGGTTCCATATCTGCCGGATTAACGGGGGAGGACTGTATATAGCTGTATACATACTTTTCAACCCAATAACTTTACTGAAATGCACAACCAAGCTATCTAGTGTTTACAATAGAAATTTGCATTTCCTGGTTGCATTTTCCAGTTTAGATATTGTGCTTAAACTATGAGAAGCCCGATTCAACATTTTCCGTTGAATATCAGAGTTGGAAACAAATTGAGGTGGTATTTTCAACCTTGTAGCATTATAGTGTTTTATTTGAAACTTACCATAAGCCATTCCACAAAGACCCTGACATATGGCAAGGATGATAACAAGAATTGTCGATCCTTTGTCTGGTACATCAAATGCGTACAACGAGAAAACCACCAGAATTACTTGGATTACCACAATGACACTCTGCGAAGCCATGTGGCCTATTATCACTTCAGTGGTAGTCAAGCCTATTAATGTGTCAAATAAATAACGAATTTGTAAATAAGCCTGATATAATTTGCAAATCATATCGCGGAAAAAAAAGCCCACTTGCCTGTAGCCCAACACCGATCCATAATACCATCCTTTCTTTCAAGTACGAATACAAGAGCAGTGAGACAAACTGCCATGAAAAAGATTAAGCTGCCAAGTAAAAATACAATTTGAATTCAAATATCCGAACTTTAATATGGTTAGGAAGTTTAAAATGAAAGCACATATACCATAATATTAAGCCAGGAGTTACAAACTCGAGGACTGTTGGCTCGGATCTTCCATATACAGGTTCCTCAAACTGTACGGTATGAATTATATTTAACAAAGAATGCACAACAGAAGGGGATGCTGTTCAACTTGCCACAATAGGAAATGTTGCAGTAACTGGGTTATAGCCCAAAATTGCCAGAGTATTTTGGGCGAATCCTTGATATGCCTTCAGTAAATTAGCTCTTATGATTGCCGTCACCTGTAGTTCTGCAAAAGTCCATGAAATATCATTATTATTAGGACTTCATGATTAGCTAGCTGCTTGTCTAGCTCCAATATACCAGTTGTGTCCATGTATGCCCTGATGCTGCTGGCTTGCAGGGTTTCATTGCTAGCATTTATACCATCTGCATATCGTTTGGTAATTGCATCTGAGAAATTGGACCCAATGAAAAGGGCACCCCAAGCGTGACCAATGCGAACAGTGTCCAGAGCAGCATCTAGTGAACTGTGTTGTTCCTGAATAATAACAACAATAAGTTGACAGATAAATGCAAGGCTATACTTTCCAAGAAGGAGGAATGGAAACGAAATGTAGGAAGGCTCTAAAATATAATGACTACATACCTGTCTGAAAGTGTAGTTGTCGAGGCAGTTGAGGTAATCGGTCCCATATAATCCTTCGTCTTCATTGACCGTGCTTATAACTAAATTGTGAGGGTTTCCACCCATAATAATTGCAAACAGCACCACTGTAAGCATGGGAACAACACACTGGAAGCTGAGGAATCTACAGAATTGATCGTGTTTATTTCAAATGTATTTTTCTACGTGTGCGCACGTATTTGAAAAGTTGTCGTACGTGGGATTCCTTATAAGGCTTTTCACTGTCTTGATGAAAAGAGCAGACATTCTCTTATAATTAGGCAGAATGCTCGTTTGAACCTTTTCAGGAAGTTGCTCGTTCGAGTCTTCATAGATTCCATTATTAACTTGTAGTAATAATGGCTGGTTGACTCCAGGTTCAGCGTCAGGTGGAGGAGACTTTTGCTCGTTGAATCTGATGTCACCATCGATACTGCACAGATGCAAAAACACGTCTTCTAACGTGGTTTTGCCATATACTTGAAGAAGTCTGGCGGGGTTGGATTCGGCAATGACCGTGCCATCACGCATTAGACCAACCCTGTCGGCATTCGCAGCTTCCTCGATGTAATGTGTGGTTATGAGAATGGTGGTTCCGGTCTCACGTGCCACTTTGAACAGATGCTCCCAAATACTATACAAATATGATGTTTGCAATGAACCAGATTCATTCGGATGTTGAATACTCCCGTAAGTCCTACCTGGCTCGTAAAAGAGGGTCCACTCCTACCGTAGGTTCGTCTAAAAGTAGAAGTTGAGGTTCGTGGATTATAGCTGCAGCAAAGGAAACTCGTCTCCTTTGTCCACCACTGTAAAGAAAATTTCAATTGCATCTTGTTGTACTGTATGAGCAAAGGAGTATCTCTTCTCATCTGAGCTAATAAGAGAGTATAAGGGAATCGTGGCTTATTCGAGAGGTTTCTTTATATTTAGCAGGGACACGTTATTCTTGTAAATTTTTCAATATACAGGCCGAGGCAAAAGTTTGGATATATTGTTAAGAACTAGACAAAGAGTGGGCAGCAAAAATGCCAATGTGCATCTTTCCATGTAACATGTTGAGGGACATCCATGGGTGGCATTTTTTGTGGATATATTGCTGAAAATGGACTCGAAATTAGTGATTTTGATTTGGGTTGCTGACCCCAAATGGTCATTTTGTTTTCCAGATTGGACAGCAGACAAAAATACCATTTGTTGTTGTTGTTGTCATTGCTATCTTTCAAATAGCTTTATTTACAGAACATGTATTCTAACTTTTGCCTCAACCCGTATAGAGGTACCTAAATGTTACTTAACTTGCACTGAAAATGATGACCCTGGAGATACAAGAAACAAAAGACGGATGTGTTGCAAATAGGTTATCGCATAATGTTATCATTTAATTGTAAAATTAGTGAGAATGGTCTGGAGCACGTATTTAATTTCTAGAAATGTACGTAGCATTTCTCAACTTTCAAAATTCCAATTAGTGTTTATAATATGTAGTACTGTATGAGAGAATTTGAAATGGTCCGTCTCCGTAATGAAAGCTTTTAACAAATGCAAATTTGTTTTAATATATTTACAGCTAAACGCACGGATCTGTATACCTAAGATTTCTAACAAGACGTGTTTTCTCCGGAATATCCGCCAACGTAAGAAGGAATTTGATCCTTTCTTCGACCCGAGCGCTGTCCATGAGCAGAAGTCTACCAAAGTACTGCAACGTCTCTGCCACTGTCAGTTCCATGTACAGTGCCAACTCCTGAGGCATGTAACCCACACGGTTGCCAGGGACCCCTGATCCTTTTGTGCCTGGTTGATGACCAAGAACAGTTACAGTGCCCTTGTCAACCTTCAGACTGCCCAAAATGCATCTAAGCATTGTTGTTTTGCCACATCCACTTGGTCCCAGAAGCCCGTAACTGCAACAAAACGAACGGTAAGTGAAATGTTTGAACTAATTATACATAAAACACTGTGAAAACAT
The DNA here is from genome assembly GCA_023279145.1 of Glomeris maerens. Taxonomy (NCBI): domain Eukaryota; kingdom Metazoa; phylum Arthropoda; class Diplopoda; order Glomerida; family Glomeridae; genus Glomeris; species Glomeris maerens. The sequence goes on along the minus strand of WWPM01002631.1, from coordinate 3,075 downwards.
GTAGCATGGTGGTCACATAACAATTGATATGTATTATTGTGTCATATCTAATCGGGAAACATCCAATGCAGTCTTATGGTTATTTTTTACATGATTTGTTATTTATTCTCTACAAATGCTATTCATTGATGTGAAATTATTACAAACTTTATCTATTATATACAGTTGAGATAAACTCCTATCCTCGCATGAGGTTGCATAAAACATTGTGCATTTTACACGCGGAAAATACAAGGAAATTTCCTGATATAATCGTGTAATTTTCATCAGATAAAGAACACAGGCACGTGCCATTATTTGTATTCATAAAATGTAGCTTAGTTTTTGCATAATTATGATCTTTCTTCTATTGATTGCACTTCGTCCAGTTTAAAAAAATACTAATATTGCAGCTGGATAATATCATATAATCTCTGCCGCAATCAGGCATTGTTTTCTATTTCATTTATTGGCATAAGTAATTTAAAGCAAGCCATATAACTTTTTTAGTGAATTATTTTGTCACAAATGTAACACATGGAATTGAATAATATTCAGATCACAGCTGTGTCACCATTTATTCACATATACTTTGTACAGTTCACATCACAATCTGAATCACTGCTAGGTGGTTTTAGTGTCCAAGGATTTGACGTCCTTGGCGGATCAACAGAATATCCAACTATTTGTTGATTGCATTTCATTTGTTATTCGCGTGGCGTGTAAACTCAATTAAATAACCTGTGCAATTTTGTTGAGAAAGCTAGGCCAATTAAGGATATAATTATGTGTGCATTATATTAGATCTGTAATATTCACAACAGCCGAAGGTCAGGAATGTATATTTAGGGAATCGTAATATTCGTTTGTGTATTAATCACTTTTTTAAATACGTAATTACAAATCTCCTTCGCATTTTACAGTTGATTAATTTCAAGGATTATTCCACGCATATCTTATGCAACTACTTAATTATATCTAGAAACTTCTGAAATGAGTGCATATTTGGTGCTGCGACTTTAAATTCTTCGTTTTGTGACCCAGTTTTTCCCCTCTGAACTCCTTCACTATTAGTGCCCTTTCATCATTTGTTTTGCTTGAATTATGTGCATGTCATTTTGTTACCAACTATTGTTTAGTGCCATCTCGTGTACGCATTTTTCATCAAGTGTGGTTCATAGTAAGTTGCATTTCGTATTTTATTATATACTTTCCACAAGTAACAAAAAACAATGACATGAAAGGGACATTAAGAAGCGTTTCTTTTCAATTATTACAAACTTAGTAATCACATGGCGTGCAACGAGGACACAATTCTTTATCTATAAGTATAAACTCTCTGCAAGTCTGGCTTTCAAAACATCTTTGCAGCTCAGATTAAGGACAAAGATAACCCTGAAAACTATTTTATACAAAAGAATTGAATCTTTTCAGCACAATTTTAAATAACACTTTTTGTTGCCCTATAGCTATATAGATCCCATATTGCAAATTAAATGAGGACTTTGATAGGGTTTTTGAGTTTGTAGCACACTGAATTTGAAATCTGATACTATAGTTGTGAAATTACATTGTATACTTACATTGCCCCAGTTGGGATGTTCAAATTGACTTGTTGTAATATTGGTGATGGGTTCTTGTGAAACAGTCTGTGATAGCTTTTGCATACTGCTTTTAGTTCGACCGCCATTTTGTGGTCTATTGTCGATAGACTGTACACTGGAAAATATGAGGAGAATGAATGGCGTTTTGCGAAATTGACTGCATTATCTTTCTTAACTGTAAACTTGGTTAATATTTCTAGACTTTGGTCACTGGGAAAGTTCAGCATTAATCGCACTTTAGCTCTAGGAAACTCGCCATTATAAGTTTCTTATCAAATAGCTATAGCTAATATACTTAATACTGGGTTAAATATTTTGTACAAATTCATATTTACAAAGATACTGAAGCATTTATCGTTATAATTACTCCAAACAGCTGTGCCAATATTGCAGACAATATATTTATTTATTAGCCCTGGTATTTGTATTGCTGCATATACTGAAAAGTTATTGTTTAAAATGAATATACTACTTTATTCAACTTTTTTGCAATTATTTTGAAGCTGTGTAACAAACTTTAATAACTCAAATTATAAGCATGCAAAAGAACTGAAATTAATTTGGGTATTAATATATAAGAGTTTAATTAATTATAAATACACTACTTATTTTCTTTTGTATGTTTCTATGAATTATATAGATAGACCTGTGAGATCCTTGATATTGTTTTAAATATACTAATGAAAATCTTTGATAAATGTGTAGTTATACAGTGTAAAATGCGAAATATTAATTGATGCGCACTTACCCTATTTGTCAAGGCTATATGGATTGTTTATAATGTCCATAAAGAGTATGAAATATAACAGAAATACAAACTGGAAACACGTTATGACCCAACCATTGTATGTACTAAACTTGTTTTCCAAAAAGCTGTTTGCAGCTGCGAGGTACGAGAAAGTGTACAACTCGACTTGTTCGACTATGAAAGTGTTTTCATTTAGTACACAACATCCTTGATATCCGAAAGCGGTCAACGTGTATTTTCATCCCATTGGCTAGATTTATCATGTGGTACGAATCCACCATAGTTTTCCTTACGTGTGATATACTCAATACACGCAACTGCTGGAAAACAGACAGAAGTACAGTCGTCCCTCGTTAATCCGGCAGATATGGGACCACAGCACGCCGGATTACCGGAAATTAACTAATAATGACGAATTTTAACAGCAGAAACTACGTTTTATGGTACACACGGCATATATATAGCTGGCATGTTGCACATTTGTATTGAAGGTATAAAACAGTACAAATTAAGAACAAAATTACTTGTTTTGTAACAATGGGTGCGTTCGGCAATCTCAGACAAGTCTGAGATATCTTGATGAACTCTTGTTTTTGCGATCGGCAATTGCAATTTCCAGAAACTTCATCAGAAAATTTGCGATCGGCAATGACCATTTCGTAAGACAATCTTAAGCCAACTTGATGTTGCTCGAGAGCAACATCAACTTGTCTGACTTGTCATGGCGGCCTCCTGATTTGTCCA
>WWPM01002533.1:0-15323 GCA_023279145.1 Glomeris maerens | reverse complement strand
CCAATGAATTGTAGTTTTATTTTTTGGTGATTGTTCTTCAGTTTAATTTTCAGGGTACCTTAGAAAAGCTTGTCAGTTCACCTTTAACTTTTTAGGTGCGTAGAAACTTCGGATTTTGTACACAGATATTGAAAAGCCGATCACACGATCGACAGTGATATGGCAAACAGTTACTAACAGCGAAAAATATTTTGTGAGGAAATGCTAACTTTTGAATGAGTGGCGGAATTTTAAAGCAATTTAGACTTTTATTAAAAGTGAACTGGCAAGGTTTAGTCATAATATATTGTCGTTTTTAAGGCTAAAACATCCAGCCATTTTTCCACATAATTACATCTTCAACAACATAAAGAACTATAACTAATATTTCGTTGCGGTGGAGAATGCTCAGCAATCTGTCATTCTCGCCAAGAATTTATCCGACTAACAGAAATAATTACTGTTGGACATTCCACACAGGAATTGACCAATTAAGCATAATTTAATGAGTTTGTTGCAAGCCATGTTTATCATAATAATTCCAAGATTTTTATAGGAATGACAACACGGGAAATAATGTTATCTACAGTGATACCATTGATACGATTATTTCCTTCGCTATAGTTTTTAACGTGTGCAAGTCGTCAGGTTTCCATTCTCGTTTCGATTTCTAAGCTACCAATTTGAAGCAAGTAATTCCAACAGTAAGTCTATAATATTGTTCTTAATTTAGGGTTCATTAAAAGCGAACGAACATTTGACTTTTCTTCGTAGAAATAGAAATGGATGGCAATTCTTGTGTAGCTATTGTCATAGAAGGAACTGTTAATTTCAAGTCTATATCGTTCAATTGAATTTGAAAATTTCCACTCCATCAGCCTGGATGGAGTGTTTATTATTTAATTTGTGTTTCACTTTGCTGTTCACAGACAACAAGAATCCAGACCTCACCAACCTCGTAACACAGGTAATTTGAAAAACATTCTGCAAATGATTTTTTAAACCATTATTCACTTTCTAATTTATCTTTATGGATGTTCAAAGTATGAACCGAAACGAATGTATGTATGTCTTTAACTGGTACTAGTAAAACTATGGCCGGAAAGTCGTTTGCCGAGACATTCTTGGAGAATCTAAAGCCTATGGGAAAAGAATATTTGCAAGATTTATTTGGATGTGACTTGAAGAATACTTTTCATGATCTTGATAAGAAATTGGGAATTGGACTCCGTGATCTGCAATCGGAAGCTGTGAATGCATTCGCAATTGTATCATTTTGGTTTGGATTAGTAAGGCATTACGTAAACAGAGTCCGAGACTTTAACAAGCAAACTGAGAAAGACGAGCACAATGAAAGATTAAGAAAAATAGCGGCAACCCTTAAAAAAGTTAGTGATAAGCTAGACGGTATTCGCCAGAGGCTTGAAGAACTGGGAAAGTTGTTGAATGAAAAGATCCTTAACCCTGCATACGATACTAATGAAAACGTATACTTATTGTTTGACAAGAAGTTCGATTTAATACTCAATTCCTTAAATAGCTGCAATGATCAATTGATTGATGCTAAAGCAAATATTGAAAAGGGATTTGTTTCCATACAGAGTAAGTTTGTTCTTATTGTATTTATTAACGCGCGTTCCGTTATTAAAAGTATATTTTATAATGCAGCATATAAGGCAAACCGTGAAGCTTCAGCAGAGGCTGGTCGTCAGGTCGTGTATGCCTCAACAGGAGTAGCTTCGACAGTTTCAGCGGTAGGTGCCGCTACTTTCCTGGTATCTGCGTTGGAATGCATTTGTACAATTGGTATGAAATACCTCAAAGGTTTTTTTTTTCTTCAGCGTAATATGTTCATTGTGCTTACAATTTATAACAAGGCGCTATTGGACAACTCAAATCACAAATGGGATGTTATCCTCTCATCCGTTGTATGATCTGATAAGAAATTCTATTTCATGATCTGATATCTGATGTCATTGGGCGTTTTCGGCAATTCCGACCTGTCTGCTCGGATCGCCAGATATCTTGAGCTTTGGCCAGATAAATTGCTCGGCAATCCATGCGGGCCTCAGAGATCAAAACATATTTTTTGTTCGGCAAATCAATGTCTGAGGAGTGACGTCATTTTCTCTGACTGCCGTGTAGGACAAAAATTGTTGCATGGCTCACTCAGCTAGACCAAAAGATGGCGGCCACCATGGAATGTTCGGTCGAATATAAAGGGTCGCGATTTCCGTGCCATTTGACCGAATTAGTGATGCACAAATTAAATAAAGGTACATAAAAATTTTTGAATCAAATGTAGTAGTCACATTTGATTCATTTAACTACGCAGTTATATTTAAAAACAAGAATTAATAAAAGGGGAAAGTATTGTTTGTGACAAAATATGCCATCGCATTCTGCATGACACGTAATCCGCCATTTTGAATATTCCAGCCGTAACAGATATTTGTGTTCGGCAAACCGGATAAATTGGTGACGGACACGACCCAGAGAAGACATCACACACTCTGGCGACCCAGACAGACAGTATGAATTGCCGAAAACGCCCATTGGATCTTGTTGTCCATCAAATGCAATAGTCAGAAATCATGAAATTCTTTCAGGCCCGATGTTTCGTATAATGGGCGTATTCGGCAATTCATACTGTTTGTCTGGGTCGCCAGAGTGTGTGACGTCATCTCTGTGCATGTCTGGCACCCAATTTATCCGGTTTGCCGACCACAAATTTCTGTATTCAATAATTCAAAATGGCAGATTACGCGTCATGCAGTTGTGATGGCATATGTTGCGACCCTTCATACTGGACCGAACATCCATGGTGGCCGCCATCTTGTTGCCTGAGGAGCCAGGCAAGTAAATTTGTCTGACTTTGCAGTCAGATAAAATGACGTCACTCCTCAGACATTTGATTTGCCGAACAGAAAAACCCGTTTTGATCTCCGAGGCCCACATGGATTGCCGAACAATTTCTGTGGCCACAGCTCAAGATATCTTGCGATCCGGGCAGACAGGTATGAATTGCCGAATACGCCCAATACATGGATCTACATTATCATATCTAAATGCTCAAACTTGAATTCTGTTTGGCCAGAATGCCCATTGACAAAGACAATATCAGACTTGTTCTCTCAATGTTCACTATGTTTAATGTCCCAGATCAGAGAAATCTCGGTTTACTATGCCCCATATATCTGGTATAATCTGAACTTCAGGGCAGATCTGTAATTGATAATACACTTCAATAATGGACACCGTACGTTGCCAAGATTAAGTTTACATTCAATACTGAGCTAGTTCACTGTTTTGCAATTGACTTGCATTTGCAGGAGCAATTGCAGGTACAGGAGGTATTGCGGCTATAGGACTATTGCCTCTTAGTGGCTTGGTAATTGTATCTTCCATTCATGGCCGTGAAAAAAAGTATGCAGAGGATGTCCAAGGAAAGTACGAACAATGTGATGAAGATTGGAAAAAGTTGACCAATGATGTTACAGACTTGAAAAGAGAATTGAAGAGCTATGGCAGTACCAAAAGAAATAAGGTGTTAACTCTAGAGAAACAAGAGCTGAAGAAAAAGAATGAGCTCTTGGAAGCTCAGCGTTTGGAGTTTGAAGAGGAAAAAAGGCAATTGAGGGAAGAACTTGCGGCGCTTCAGCGTCTTTCCCTCAATAAGTCCTAAATGGCCCTTTGTTAACCTTTACTCTCATTTATCCTAATTAGAACTGTCCTGTGTTTGTATACCTCATAGTTATGTAGGATACCAATAGAAAGTATAACGATGATCTTACTTATTGTACGGACCGGATAATTAATATCAAATGTATTAAAGGGAAAATGTGGTGAATAAAACAATTGAGATGCAAAATTGTTATGTATCCAAGTCAAGCTCTGCGTTTGCAGAGCATTATCCTCGAATCTTAATAATTACCCCTTCTTCATCTATACCTAGTTACCATTAGAAAGCATGAGACTATTGTCTCTGCATTCTTGTATATTAACTTCATTTGACCTCTATTTCAAACCCACGCAACTCAAATGATGTGCCAAAGTATGATAAACCCAGCTAAATGGTACATACAAAAGTATATAGAGTTTTACCTATACATAAAGCACAATTTAATAGTGAATGACTAGACAATTGCTTCCCTGATGTAGTGAGTTTATGCGTACAGCATTTAATTCGCATTCAAGTAATGAAAGAATTTTAGATCTAATGCATAGATCTGCATTTTAATATGCAGATGTCATTCTCGATTCTCATGTCATAATGCGCCCTAATATCTCGATGATCATGAACCAGGATGTCATCAGACTTGAATTGTCTCTTATCTGAAAGTTCACATACCTTACATGTCCTCAGATTACCCATGTATACAGTGCGGGATCCGAGTTGCTTTGCCACATTTGGGATATAATCAGATTATGGATATCACTTTATTTGTTATTTGATATGGTATTTTCAAAAGGCAAATGAAATACGACACAAAATTTTGTTCATTTATGTCCATTTTGGGCTGGACATTTAAGTTTCACTGATGTTTCTTCACATTAAAAGTTTCAATGATTTTTATTACATCATAACTTTTAAATTGATTTTTTCCCATGGTAGGTGAATTCATAGTCCAAAATTCAACCTGTTATCTGCAAAAATTATTATCAAATTATATCAAACTCAGCCGATCTGGGTTCATTTGTAGTTCAAAAATCAAAGTGAGCTAACTGGATATTTGTCACAGGTATTTATTTTCTGCATTTGTAAATCAATTTTTCTTTAATTAATGCCGAAGTAGATTAACAAATCCAATATCTGGTGTGTGCATTCTCGGAATTAACTCTATTGTAATAATTTTAAGTTATTTTCGGCAGATTACGTTGCCTAAAAGTCTTCACGGAAATGAAGGAATTCTGGATCGAGATTTTAAGTTTGATTAAATCAAATGCTTATTTAATGAAAATATTAGGCCCTGATATTGTTTCTTTGGCAACTGATGCGACAAACGCCGCGGAGCAAATTTCCAAATTCTCTAATGTTGTCATTAAAAAGGATTTCATTGGACACTTGAGGTCATTTCCCTCCATAAATACATGTATTTTGTTAACTAAAAGCATTTTGAATTACATCCAAAATGAATTGAACAATGATCCAAAAGATCACGACGATAGACGCAATCGTGTGAAAGCAATTCTCGAAACAGTTTCCGCAAAGCTTGAAAAGGTTGAATCGGAAGCAAAAGAGCTGGAGCTACTTTTGTGTCAATTTCTGCATGAAAATAAGTTAAAAGAAACATATTTGATCGTGTTCAATCTGAAATGTGACCTGATCGTGATAGACCTGGAAAGTTGCGCGTCAAGCCTCGCGAATGCTAAAAATGAACTCGAAGAGGGATTTTCGGCTTTAAAGGGTACCAATTCTTCAAAGTTGAATACTAACTAAAAGTTAGTGTATTGTAGCATTTGGGAACCAACTTATTCTTCGGTCAACGGATTGCGGCACGGGATCGTTGGCGGTTCCGGGCGTGGCGACTCCAACCGCTTTCCGGTTCGTTCCATGGATTGGACGAATTGGAGCAATTGGTCTGGAAATATTTAAACACCTTTAGTATTACCTACCTTTACCATTTTGAGTGGGATTTATTATATTTCTGCTTTGTTAGGAGTCTCCAGTGCTGCCGCGGCATTTGGCGCGGTCGCCGCGTGGCGTGTAGCGGCAAACTTCAGGGAAGAGTGGAAATGTGTGAAAGATACTAAGCAACGTTACAGTCATCTTGACAAGGAAATGAAAGACCTGGAACAGAAAATTGAGGATTTACGGAAAAAAGTTGATGCCAACAGGGATGCTAAACTTGCTTTTGACCGTCTCGGAGGATATCACTAGGCTAAAAGGAATGTTACAACAGACAGTCTGATCCTATAAAACTTATTATATTTTCAGAACAATACAGCCAATATGAATCAAATAAGTTTGAATTTGACCAATGACAAAAATTATTAAGAACCAATTGAAAGGGCCCCAACTACTCAAGTCTTGAATATATCACAGTTGTCGAGTGATTCAAAGAAAGTTAAAATCTAAAAGTGTTTCATCATTTTTCCCGTTAGATACCTTAAGATTTTCATTTAAACACTTTTCAGTAATAATGTTTGTCCTTCTAAAAATAAAGATTAGTTGACATATCATATGTGTTTGTAGTTCATAATTGTTATAAATAAATAGTTTTGAAATTTCTGCATCCCAGCACGACTGCTAGAAATTCCTATATTTTCACCTTTATTTTGAATTGAATTTTATTATATTTTTGAACATATCTTCCTATATTCATATATATTTTTTGTATTTTCTACTTGACAGCCTGTATATGTTTTCTATGTAACTTCACGTGTAGTTCTTGTTACCTGTCATACAAATTGTCACTTGCTGTCTGCTCGGTAATCGAAATTAAACACACTCGAACCTCTATAATCCGGACGCTCATCGGGCCAGACTTTTTGTCCGGGTTATAGACGGATCCGGATTGCAGAAATCTGCAATATAGTTAATAGTGTCTTTGCTTTTTCAGCCGTATTTTAATGAATATTTTTTTTGTAAAAAATCGTTGCGCGCGGGAACCGGAATCTATTAATTAACTATTCCGGGTTTTATTGGTTTTTATTATTTTTCCATTAATATTAATATACTTTCATATCAATGTCTTGTTTTTTTTTTTTACATATAATGTCTTATAACATTAATGTATTGGAAAAATTACCAAAATGGAAATTTCATTTTTTTCTCACATGATGTATGGCTCCCCCCACCCCCTCCTTTTCTCCATAAACCTCCCCCCTTACCCCCCTCCCTCACGGGAGGGAGGAGGGTAAGAAACGGGGGAGGGTTATGGGGGAGGAGAAGCGACCCTATTTAATTTTAAAATTAACAGTTAAGCAAACCCGGGGATCGAACCCCTTACACTAGGATGTCTGCAATTGGCAGACCACTACTCTAACCACTACGCTATCTCCCCACCAACCAAATCTCGCTTCTCAACACCCATATCTGCCTGACTGTAATAATAAACTAAGAATACATAGGTTCATATTTTTCAACAATTGAAACAATCGGAACAGTCCACAGAAATGTCCATAGAACAAAGCTTTGAATTATATTATAATAGTCCCGTGTGTGACGTCACGACAGAAACCCATTTGGCTTTGAACTGACACGCTTTAGTCGTAATGTATTATCGCTTTTTAAAACTAAATCATCCAGCTCATATCAAAAAATATTTTTTTTTATGGAAACATTGCCAACATGTTGATAAAGTGGCCATAAAGATTTAAAGCCTCCAACTTATTTCCAAATTTTTTTTTACTCGCGCTCAAAGTTGAAAAATGTTGCAAAGCGTATTAGTATTTTCTAATAATTTTCAAAGCACTGTATATTCAGAATTATCGACTTATTTATTGCGAGTTTATGTTTCAAAAACAGAATAGGTCATTGTGAGAATACACTGGAAATGATTTGAATTGCTGCAATTCCTTATCGATTGAAGATAAATTGAATTCCGATATGTAATAAAGGATGTAAGCATTTCATTCATAACAACAATAGACTTCTTGAAGAATCATAAAGTTTATTCTTTCATTTGTGTTGTTTGTGTTCACATTGCTTTTCATAGACAAGAACTGCGCAGACTTCACGAACTTGACAACACAGGTAATTTTTAGGAACATTGTGTAACTGAGGCTTCATCATTTGATTTGTTTCATTATTTATTGTGTCATTTATGAAGTTAATTACGAATAACAAAGCGGTATTAACAAATATTCACTGTTCATCAATTAGGCCTATGTATTTTGTTGTCTTAAAAGCAGAATTTGTGAATTTGTAATTTTTGAAACCGACTGTTGCAAACCTTGTTAAGAGATTTTTAACGTGGTTTTACTATTTATAACTATATATTATCGTGTATAAAGTTTATTATGTATAAAACTTTGGAAATTTACAATAGAGAGCTGAAAATTTCATTGTAGTTGATCCGTCACCTAATAGATGGCAGCACTCTCATACATTGGTTTCGCAATTCGATGCTAAAACTGGGGAAAAATAATTAAAAACTACGCATTTTTTAATGTTAATTTGTATACGATTTTAATAGGCCAATATATTGCACATTAAACCGATGAAATATGATATTTGTTGTCATTATTCGCGATTAATTATGAAATAAAATGTTGATTAACGAGAGCGGCGAAACATCCGGCGACGAAACGTCCGCAGTTATGTAATTACTGAAACAAAGAGACAGTTTTTTACGCAAATGGGCAACACGAACGAGAAAATATGACGTATTTCAGTGACGTCACAAGCCGGCCATCTCCAGCAATTTGAAGCATGTAAAGAATGATTGAGTTATGACGTCAGTTTTCCCGCCCGATCCATCGCGATCATAATGACAGGGCTTAAAAAAAGCGCATCTCAGCTGGAAAGCATCGATCATCGGGAAATTAAGGTAAGAAATCTTTAAAATATGTCTTGAAAGGGGGGAAGGAAGACGTTGCGGACGGTTTTAAGTAAGTTTGGGGCTGGATTTGGGCGGAAATTCGACGGATGGCGAAGGATTTCGAGAAAGAATGCGGCGGCCATGTTGCGAAAATTTGCTGTTAACCCTAATTAAATTCCGCAATTGAATCTTCTGCAGCAAATTTATGCCGTTGGCATAGCGGTTATTAGAAGTAGGGGAAGTGAAACAGCTCTCCCCTTCTGCAATGTATTTGAATAGGACGATAAAGTTGCCTGCCCCCAGGCCAATTAGTTCCCCCTGACCTTGGCGCTGCGATCGTTTTCAGCATCAAAGTTGTGTTTAGTTTCAATGGTACACATTGCATTTGTTCCTCTTGTTGCGGATTTACAGCAACTTTAGAAATGTTTTATTTTACCTTTACTTATGTGAACATTTAATTACGCAGGTCTGCAAGTAAAAACTACACAGGACTTTAATATATTTTCTTATTGATTTCGACTTGGAAAAAGCAATATATTTTTAAATATTTACAGGTTAGTATTCCTATAATCCAACACTAAGAAGGAAAACGACTACTTCGAAAAAGTGTTTGATATAGGTATACAAAGCTGCAAATATGTAAAGAAAAATATACTGCTTTTCTTGTTTTCTTAAAAAAATTAGTACTTACTTTTAAACCATGCCTATCATTTAGCGTAAAATTCTTAATTAGTTTAAAATTTCGCATTCTTATTATTTGAAAATGGCTTTAAAATTAAGACTGATTATTGTTGAATGCGCAATCGAGAAACCAAAGGAAATTAGGAAAAAGTTCTGAAAACCATCAAAGAGAAGAAGAAAAGTATTCACACTTTTTAGAAAAAAAGAGTCGACCTAAAATTTTATATAAATATCAGAAACAATTTTTGGCTTAAATAAAATTGTAAGAAAATATAATTTTATTAGTTCATTGTAATACTTCAGTATTTTCATCAGAAAATTGTTTTTATTTTGAAAAACCTATATAATATGTAATGGGATGTTATGGAAATCTTTTTTAGAATTGCTACATTTAAAACGTATTCAGCAGAAATATTTCATGCAGCTGAAAATTTTTTATTTGCAGACATGTGTTATTTATATTAAATAATAATTAACTGCAAAAATGATCACACTGAAGCATTTCGAGCATGGATCTCTTGTTACAGTTATGCTGAAAAAGACCGCAGCGGCGCGGTGTGAGAATAAATTGAACTAAACCTTGAGCAACTCGTTTTGAGGGAAGCTGTTTCACTTCCCCTACTTCTAACCGCTATGTTTTAACATTGCATCCACATAGGAATTCAACAGGATAATCCTGTAGGAGTTAACAGTTAATTGGAACCAGGATGGTATAGGGTCCTATTGGGCATATCCTATAAGAATTTATGGGAGTATGCTGTACGATTGTCTAGGATCCAATAGCGCTATTTCTGTAGGTTCCGGTTGGTCTTTTACAGTAGGATTTAATACTGCGATTTCTATTGATTCCTATAGGATTTTACCAGTAGGATTTAATAGTGCGATTTCTATTGATTCCTATAGGATTTTACCAGTAGGATACAATAGTGAAATTTACATTGATTTCTATAGGATGTCAACTGTAGGATCCAATAGCGCACTTTCCCGATTATGGATTACAGCCCCCAACCATGTTTCTCTGAATATTTAGCTAAAAAGTAAATGGAAACCAATATGCATGTTCACAATATTTTAATAACAGAAAAAGGTGAGCCTTAAAACTTAACATTATTTTGAATACAGTGGGGTGCAAAAGTTACCTCACACTTAACAACTCTAATTAAAAACATTAATGTTAACAGTCACAAAAATTATTCACATTGAGCATGGTAAAATTTCTAAACTTTGGCACCACTTAGTATTCATACGTATAAACTCCTTACAAACTACAAAGAACTTTAATGACGGATTTCTCTTTAATGAGACCTTTTATTTTCTTGAATTATTCAAATTTGTTTATTTCTTAGTTAAGCTGTAAAATTCTTCCTGAGATATGCCTTTTCATTTTGGATCTGCAAATACAATACAATAAACAAATATGACTATTAAGAAATGTATTTCTGTATATTATAATTAATTATTCATTGATAACAATGCTGGTAGTTATTAAATTTTATATAAACCTTATATATATACATAACAGTCCTGCCTCGTTAATCTATACATATACAGCGTGGAAGTAAAGTCCGTTGCACCCCCAAAAACTTTTACATTTTGACATATATCAGGAATCTGAGTATGCAGTAATACTAAGCCAGGTGTGCTCTATCCAGTGGTGTCAAAATATTTGACCTTTGCAAATTCCTTCAAGGATATCCGAAACCTAACTTTTGAAATACAATAGCTAGAGCAAAATTTCAAATTAGTGCGATGAAGAGGACATTGCAATTAGTACAACACAGCAACTTTTAAGTGAAACGGAGCAGAGGAGAAGCGGCAATAAATTTATTAGTTTTGGCGATTTCACGCGAGTTTTGGATTGCAGGGAAGATGACTGACAGGAACAATACGTTGTCACTTTCCCTGCAGTACGCGCCTGGTGTGCAATTGCGACGGTTGCGCCCGTAGGTCAACTTCTTTGCAATACACGTACTTAATTGAAGGAATTATGTAATCCAGGTAAAAGTAGTACCTTCAAGGACTTTACCCTTTCCGTGACACTTATCAAGATTATGCCAAGGTCAAATACCATTCAAGAAGGTCAGAAATAGCCCAAAATTCGATGTTCCTGCAAAAAGGGGGAGTCGTTTGTTATTTTTCTTTAAAAAAGGGCGTGGTCCCGATTACGATTGGACGGGGGCATTGTTTGAAATACCCCTCACCAACAACACTATTTTCAAGGTCAAGGTCAATGACCTATTTCTCGTCACGAGGTGAAAGCGTCAATGATTACATTTCAGGGGTCAAAGGGGCGTGTCCCAACCGCCGATTGGTCGATGACGTCACTTCCGGGGTGTGTGGCCTCGCTCCTGATTGGACGGTTTTGGCCACACCCAAAGATGACTCAACAAAGTGGGTGGGGAAAATGGGGTGGCAGTCACGTGATCGCCAGATGGCATTTTCAAGGTTAAGGTCATTTCAAGGTCATTTTGCGCTATATGGCCCTGCTATACTACTGGTGTCATTGAAAAACAAATCATTCGATTTCAGGCATTTCATTGCAAAAATTCTGACTCAATACAATTGCATTTCTATTTAGTTTTGTTGGAATTCGATCTTGTTGACGTTATGAAACTACTCTTACCGGTATATAAATTGTCTTGTGACTTTGAGAGAATTTGTTTAATGAACAACTGAACTGAGTCCTACAGCGATGGTGAGATTGATTACTGTGAGCAAACATCAATGAGGTGATCACAAACTGATTAAATCTTCGTTAAATCAGCAACTCAAATAAACATAAACTTGGATAAACATGCGCTCGATCTGAAGCTCTTTTCACGACTGCTTTTGTCCCTCGCTTTGTGTCCTTTGCTCCTGTGACGTCATTGGCTCCACTCGAGATGGGAGCGGTTGCATACACTGCTTACAGTTATCTGATTACATTTCATCTACTTTTTTTCAAAATAGGCTGTTTCCTCAATTAAAAATAGAACAGTTGCATTCAGAATAATGTGTTACATATTGAATTTCTATTGTTTTTTCCGTGCCCTATTGAATAATTTTATAGGAACTATTGGTCAAACGACGATATGCCTCCAGCAAAAAGTTTGAGAACATGCCACAAAGCCATGTCACATTTAATTCAGGCTGGCAAGTTCCCCTTTATTGTAATTCTTTTAATATCGTGATTTTAGAAATCCGGATTTATTTTCAAATGTTCCCGGAAAATTCCTTTATTATCCTGTATTCTGCGTAACATAATTCTTGAATTCTAAAGTCTTTACATTTGTACACGTACACCATTTCTTAGTTTCACTACTGATTCTGATTATGAATATAATGAAATCAATATAGCCACCTTTAATTAGATTTATCCTTTTTTGTGGCCTGAGAGAAAATCCGGTTCGAATAATAGAAAAAAAAACAGAACAATCACAAGTTCTATGTAGTAATACATTGAAAGCATGAGAGGAATTTTCACGATACAACTACAAGTGCATATCAGTGAATGTAGGTCGGTACGTACTACAATTTGTGTAGCAATTACATCTTAAAGACACGAGCTAAAGTCCATGCAATATTGCCAGCAACAGGTAGCAGTTGTATTAGCATGTCTTGGAATTTTCGTTTCCTATCATTTTCGGATAATTTGACTTGCCTTTCAAGTTCATTTTTGGATTTTTGCAGTTGTTCATGCAATATTTGTATTTCCTTTTTATTGTACGTCTTACAGTGTTCCAACTCCTTGGCAATTTCTGCAGTTTTCTGTTCACATTTTTCCTGTTCCTTGCGTAATTTTTCTTGCTCTTCTTCAAAATCCCTGGTAAATTGTTCAGTTATCTTTGCTATCTGTTGCTCTGACATATTTTTCTCCTTCCGCATCTGTTCAACGAGATCTTCTCTTTGTTTCTCAAACGCAATTTGTTTTTTCTTCAACGTTTCTTCCGTTAACTTTTTAACCTCTACAATTTTTGCATGTAATTCTTCTTTTTCTTTCCTGTGTTGGATTTCCTGTTGCTCATTTTTGAGTTTCAGTTCATTTGCTTCCCAGTAGCCTTGGAACATGACATCCAGTTGCTACAATACAAACATGTTTTCAAGTACTACAATTAATTACTGGTCAAGTGAAAACTATCAGGAACTTTAAACTAACAGACTTACCTTGATAAGTATGTCCTGATATTTAGCGCAAAACTTTTCCGTTCCCATTTTCTTTGTTTTTTGGAACAGTTCAACTGCGGATTGTTTCTGCTTTGAATGTTCAGCACGTAATTGCACTTCAGTGAAAGATTTACTGTCAGGGTAGCATATCTGTCAATAAATCATTGAAATAACAGCTTAAATGAACTGGTACATTGTACAAGAAATGAAACATCGAAGCACCAAGCAAGAACTCACCTGGTCCATGTTTGTCTTGTAGTGATTTTTCGCCTCAGAAATTGCAACTTCATTGTTTGCTTGCGCAGTAGACTAAAAAAAAGTGCGTAAATTGTGAAATGCCCTGTGTAACTATTTCATATACATAGTTATACCGCAATGTTAAGGATTAACTTTTGCCAATCTCTATAGGTGTTAAGGTGCGTTTACACGGGCGGGTAAACGCGAAAATCGTCCGGTTTTCTGCGATATCGCCCGCTTCTTGGAATATCGCTTCCCCATTTTCATGCAAGCGACATTCCAAGAAGCGAAACCGGATTTTCATTTACACGCACCCGCGCGCCTTAACCAGTCCTAGATTTGCAAAACCACACGCGCTACTTTCTCGCGTCGGTCAGACGATCAGCCAATAGGATTCGTTCTGTCGAGTGACGACAGATTTAGGACGACCAATGGCGATAGGAGCGGGCTTGCCGATTTTGCGCTTTCACCGACGCCATTTCCATGCGAAATGAAGCGGATTTCAAGGATTTTAACAATTTAATTAGGTAAATAAACTTCGATTTTCTGGTTTTCTGTGGTACATTTCGCTGGAATTTCAACAAATTCCAAACATCCAAATCCTATTTTATTGATATCACTATCGATATCGCAATCGATCAAGTGATATGCAAGCAGAAATCACGCTTGCATGAAAATGGCAAAGCGCGACTCCGAACGTGGACTATTTTTACCAAGCTTGGAGATTTTTGAATGCGGACGATTTTTCAAGAGAAATCGCCCGCCCATGTAAACGCACCTTTATGCTTATGTATGGAAGTCTTATTTTGCTCACCTCAAAAATAGTCTTTGGGGTTGGAAGCTTGTTGCTCTCAAAAGTACCTCCGAATGACTGGAAACAACATTACATTAGAACCATTAAATCCAAACTTTTGATCCCATTCAATTTTGAAACTTGATGAAAACAAATTTCTTATTTTGTTTTCATGTATTCCGGTTTAACCCAGTAAAGGCCGCTTTTACAAAAGAACAATATACTGTATGCGTTTTTAATTTAAGAGAATTCCCTCCTATTAGCTCTAAGCTCCAGTTTATGATCAAATGACAACAATTTTCTCAGAACCTCAAAGAAACAATATGTAAAACTTACCAAAAAATTAAGCGAAATATTTTGCAGACACCGCTGTAACTACGCATTTCATTATTTGCAATTTTAATAAAAAGTAAACGTACAAATATTTTTCCCCTCCCCCCAAATCTAGAGCCCATATTCTCTCATTCACCCTGTTTCATAAGAAAATTAAGCACCTTCAAATAGGCAAATTTGAGGTCATATCACACCTTAAAATACTCGAAAAGCTCGCCAGCTGTTAACTTCTTGCCGTAAATTTCTTTGACGATAAGTTTGTTTGGAGATAGTGTTTCATGCATCAGTGGAATCAGCTGTTTTTTGAATTGATCTTCTATGCCTGGAACATTTGAAATTCCATAATTTTTATAATGAACCGTTTCCGTTTATTAAGTGTACGTAGGGGTAACCAAAAGTTCGTAGACCGATTTTTTTGTGGTCAGAATTTTTGCAGTTCCGCCTTCTGCTTTTAAGAAGTCTATACTATTCAGCAATCCAAGTTTCGTCCCAAAAAAAAAATATTTTGTTTATTCGGTGTTAATTTTTTAGTGAGAACTGTTTTGCGTGTTCGGCGTTTTTTTTATTCACCTCAATTACGTCGCCAAAACAATTTCCTTACATGTTCCTTTTTTCAGGGAATTAAAACAAGTTGAAGGGCCAATGTCGGGTGAATTGATGGGGGGGGGGGG
>WWPM01002522.1:0-15394 GCA_023279145.1 Glomeris maerens | reverse complement strand
CATGTTGGGAAAACTTCAAACTGGGCAAATCTCGTTGTCCATTGTTGCGTCTTAAAAGAAAGACCCTGTTTATTCGGATTCTATAGTATTCATCACTACAGATGTCTGCTTCAGCAAACTCTATAGGAAGGTTGAATTTCCCAATTCCATGCAATCGTCGCTACAGGATTTTCTATCATTCTCAGTCGCCAAGCCAGAATGTGTGTAAATTCTTACCAGGGGAGAATGAAAAATAATACCTGTTTGCCTCATTCACTGGGGATGATGAGGTCAAGGCAGCAGTTTGCAAGTGGTGCTGCGATCAGTCGATCAGTCGATAGACTTCTTTGCCAACGGAATGAAAAACTTGTTCATCTTTTGCGCGTGCGAGTGGAAAGAAAAAGGGGACTATGTCGAGAAGTGAACATTGTTCCATGTGCTGGAAATGTGAAACTTTCATTCCGTGAAAGAATTTTTTAAATCGGTCAAAACTAAAAAAAGTTACAGGCAAACAGGTATTACTTTCTGTTCTGCCCTCGTAGCAGAGCATCAGAGCTCTTTCGTGTGATGCCAAAATCCCTTGTTCCACTGATGGATTTTCTGTATAGATTCTTGACATGTAAATATCATGCTCATCTTCCTTTTTTCCCAAGTCCCCTTTGACCTTTGGAGTGGATACCTGTCGGGAGTCATTCATGCCATATCGTTCCAGGATTTCTGATGCAAATGGGCTTTGATCCAACAAATTCCTCTTTATACTATCAGTAATATCACTTCGATAATTTTGACTTTTGCCTAAGTCTTGCTGGAAAGAGATCATCCATTAGCTTCGTGATTTCAGTCATAATGGCGTCATTATTTGTGATTAAAGATTTATCTTCAAATACTTCAATTAGGTCAATTGCAGTTTTCAAACATCTTTCGGAAATGCAGGGGTCCACTTTTCTTTGTTTGATGCCATTCATAGTGCAGCATGGCTCAACCTAACACAGACTTCAGAATAAGCAACCATTTAATGCTCGATCATAACAAGAATATTATAGCAGCGTTGGTTTAACTACTACACTTGGCTTTAACAAAGGACCTTCACATCCATCGTATAGGTAATTGGCCCTATCAAAATTAACATGGCTTACCCCTCTTTAAGTAGGTCGTTGTATAGAGACCTGAATGTGTCATTGGGAAAGTTCAATTGAGAATAAAATGGGTACAGTGTTAATTTTGATAGGGCCAATTACCTATACTATGGATGTGAAGGTCCTGTGTTAAAGCGGAGTGTTGTAGTTAAACCGACGCTGCTATAGTAACAAGTTAACAAAATAATCGACGTACTTAAATTCTGGAGTGCACATACTTTGGTCAGCTTGTTGATAACGAGTTGAGTGGTCCGGTAGTGTTGAGGCAATTCACAAGGCTCACAAGAGGATAAGGTAGTGGCACCTTATTTCTCCACATCAAATCCAAGTTGAAACAGGAACAAATGCGTCCTATTGGCGCGTTTTATTTATTCTTCTAGACATTACTTCACCTGGTGATCCATTGTGTTGACTAGTTGCATAGACAGTGATGATAACAGCACAGCTAGTAGTTGACTTGTCTTTAGGCATATACTTTGTGTGTCTCCATGCCTATAATTTGAGCCTCCTGACTGGCATAGAGTCGGCCAGCAAACTACACTCCTTGTTTGAGTTTCCCTTCTCTTTATATTACAGTCAAAGCCGTTTAACGTGGCCGCCGGTTAAGCGTGGCCGCCGGCTAAGGTGGCCAGAATGGCCTGGAACCGATCAAACGCAGTGTTTTGCATGTTGGAAGCTCCGCTTAGCGTGGCAGAAAGTCGGTTAGCGTGGCCATAAAACCGCATTATGCTATGTAAATTGTGGGCAGTCCAACATTCTTCACACAGTACCCATCAGAGATTTTGAAAGTTTTGTACAAAATAGCGACTGAT
Source organism: Glomeris maerens (assembly GCA_023279145.1). NCBI lineage: Eukaryota > Metazoa > Arthropoda > Diplopoda > Glomerida > Glomeridae > Glomeris > Glomeris maerens. The sequence continues at coordinate 13,467 of WWPM01002522.1, read as the reverse complement.
TTTTCCCTATGGGCAACTTCATCACTCTGGCAAGTTGTGCACAATACATCCCTCCGTCAACAAGATATCCGGGACTTTCTTTGAAAATGAATAAAGCCTTTCTTTATGGAACATCTTAATTAGCAAACAAATTTGGAATAATCCATATCCACAAATTAAGTAGGTTCCATAAGATACAAACTCATGTGTTTCGGCTCACATTCGTGTGTCATGTCTTATAGCACCTGATTGTGCACATGGATTATTCCAAATCTGTTTGCATACAATTAAGTAACCCAAATTGTAAATTGCTATTCCTAAATCTTGATTAACATTTAAAAATGGACAACAAATATTCCGATGTAGTAAATTATCCATGCACCAATAAAACGATGTTAGAAAAATTGATGTTAGCAAAATTGATGTTAGCAATTTTTTCATAAAAAATTTCATTTCGCTTAACGTGGCCAGCCGGATAACGTGGCCAAATCAGGTAGGACGGATGTGGCCACGTTAACCGGCTTTGACTGTATTTGCATACTCGGCTTCCAAGAAATACACTCAAGGAACGATTTCACATGCAAATTTGCATAATAAGACTGGTTTCCTTATAAGGAACAAGATTGGTAGCAACTGCCCAAAAGGCAAAGCAATTACCCAATTAGCAAAAATTATTTTATTGTTAGAAAAATGTAAACACATGTTCGACAGGGTCGCCACAATAGCACGCTATAAAAAAAACAAAATAGTTGGTCATTTCTGTGTACCATTCACATCCTGCTTGTTTTAGTCCGTAGAGACTTTTCTGCAGCTTGCAGCAAGGAAGTTTGTCAGCAGGCTTGATGAAATCATCTGCTTGTTTGGTATAGATCCAATTGTAGATTTTCGCATTTATGTATGCAAGTCTGAAGTCCATTCCATTTTTTAAGGAAACTAATATTGCCATCAGCATCATGATTGCTCAAATCGTGCAGCAGGGCTATACATCATATCGTAGTTGATTCCTTAAAATTTGCATTGTCCACAACCTTGTGCAACTAATCTGGCCTTTTAACGCATTAAGACAAACCAGTGCTCATTCTACTCCTTATAACATGATCTTGAACACAGTGTTGCCAATTAGTTAAATAAAATTTCATTTGAGCGTTGGAGGCTCTGCAGTATTCTTACTTTCTGGACGTGCCTCATATAATGCTTTGATAAGAACAGCGCTTGAAACATACAGGGTGACAATAAATAAGCGCCCCAAAAATAAAGTGTAATATCTCGAAATCTGCTGTATATAATTTGCTCAAACTTTGGGATTATGCAATAGCAACCACTAAATTTATTTTGCACATGCATATTAGGTTTTTTTTCAGTTTCGGCCAAAATGGCGAGGAACGGGCCAAAAAAATTAAGCGCTTCCCGAAAGTAAAATGAAATGACAAAAGACGGCTTACAAAACATTTTATGCACATTACAGAAACGAGATCTGTACTCTAAATTTAAGAAATCACGTGTTCGACGTGTCTGCTGCCATCACATGCAATTTTGTGCCCAAGTGAGTATCAAAATTTCGAATTACAGACTCTTAATGTTGGCGGCACATCAAGTGCTTCAACTTGTGTTTGAATTGCAGTCTTTACTCAGAAATCATTTTTGGATTCTTGGAATACACTTTATCTTTAAGATTTTGGCCGGAACTGCAAACAAAACTGATACGCATGTGCAAAATAAATTTAGTGGTTGCTATTGCATAATCCCAAAGTTTGAGCAAATTATGTACAGCAGATTTCGAGAGATTACACTTTATTTTTGGGGCGCTTATTTATTGTCACCCTGTACACGCAAAGCTCACACAGCAACAGTTAGAGTAAAAACTATGCTGTCTAAAAAGGCTACAATTTCTATTTGTCAATAACTTCGCAAATACTTTTTAGAAATTCACCAGATTTGTTAACAATATACCTGAGTATATTTGATATCTTAGTACAAAATTTAAGCTCCATCGATCAATAAACGCACACGCCCGCGGCGTGGCATCTTTTTCATTGTGCAAAAACCCTTGCAATACAATCATTTTGTTCAAAGCTTCCTTGATAATTTCGGATTGCCTAGAGGCACAAGTTCATTAATTTAATGCAAATTTATAGCAAGTGTCGTGCACTTTATTAATAAACCTTTGAGTCGAATGGGCGTATTCGGCAATTCACCCTGTCGCCAGGAATCTTGAGCTTTGACCAGAAAAGTTGTCCGGCAATCCATCTGGGCCTCAGTAATCAGAACAGGTTTTTCGTTCGGCAAATCAAATTTCTGAGGAGTGACGTCATTTTTGCTGACAGCCGTGCCAGACGCCCTTTCCTTCCTGGCTCGCCTCAGAAAGAAGATGGCGGCCACCATGCAATGTTCGGTCGAATACGAAGGGTTGCAACATGCCATCACAACTGCATGACGCGTAATCCGCCATTTTGAATCCAGCCGTAACAGAAATTTGTGGTCGGCAAACCGGATAAATTAGCGCCAGAAATGGCCCAGAAACGACGTCACATATGACGTCACACGTTCTGGCGACCCACACAGCCAGCATGCAGACAGTATGAATTGCCGAATGCGCCCAATATCATTAGCAATTTAAGGAATTTGTGAACGCTGTGAAGTCGCCAGCCCATTGTGACAGTTCCGTTTTTTTCGTTACCTTTAATATGTTTTCTCCACCGTAAAATCTCATTCTTAACGGGTTAAGGGCTTTTGGCTGAACTGTACCCTTCGGGATACGCCCACTTCCGGTAGGCGGGAAAAACAAACGACGCCAATCGATCGGCCGTCCAAAATTAGGGAGAAAACCAAAAATTCAGAACGACCGGAAGTTATATAACATTACGCAACTCCACCGTAATCCGACAGGTGGCACTGATTTCCCTGCATGTTAAAGTATAGGAACAGTCTCTACTGCCATAAGGTCCATGATAGGGTACTTCTAATGGTTCGATTAAATCGCGGTTTGCAACATTAGGCCCCATATAATTAAGAAATAGATATCCATGCCCGCGCGCACAGGTTTTTCAAGCAAAAAAAAATTATTCATTGAAATACGACTGAAAAAGCAACAACTCTTCCCCGCATTCGCGTCAACACGCTAAAACGCGAGTCAAATCGTTTTATAGGCAAAACTATTATATAATTAGTGGTTTCGTGATGATGATCAGGGCTAGGGCTTCGTATCGAGGTTTCAGCGCCACTTCGCGATCAAATTAATTGCAATTTAGAATAAAAAATAAAAATTAAAACCACACGCGCACATGCATTTTCGTCGACTTACGGACGGGAATCTATCAATTTATTATATGGGGCTTTAGATTCAGCGAATTGTTTGTGTAGAAATCGGCAATGTGATACGTGCAGAAAGCACAAAATATGCAATTTTATTGAAACGTTTGAACACCTGCAATATAGCTGTATGTATATGTTTATATTATAACATAAGATTTTTTAAAGATACTATATGTCTGTGGTTTTTGTCATTGCAGCTATAGCTATGATATTAACAATTGCTGCTCTTCATCTGAATAAGATCATGCAAATATTCCAGGCAAAAGGAAATTTGTTAAAATTACTCTGCAACAGGAGCTAAAATTCAGAGAATAACATAACAGTGAGTTGAATCCATAGTATACAATTCATTATTAGTACGCCATTATCAGTTATTATTGCCAATAATAATATCTAATAATTGCATACATTCAATGAAAGCAAAATAAATACGTTTTAGTAACTTGTATGATAATAAATATTTCAGAACCGTTTATCGTGAACATTTTAGTAACGTTATGCCTATATTTTATAAACGTTTATCAAAAACGCTTTAGTAACATCTATAAGGATGTTCCGTAAACGTTGAAATAACATTTTGACCCTATTTAAATTACACGCCAAAGCGTTGTTGTAACATTAAAACTTAACTATTATGTTATACGAACGTTTGATAGATGTTAAAGGTAGCCTGACAAGGTTTTGTAACATATCCTGAAAATGACACTGTAGAACAATTACCGCAAAATAAGGAAACTACTTTTTAGATTTTTTTAATAAAATTATTTTAAAAGAGATATTTGGAGACAAATTGGAGTAAATAGTGAAATGTTTGCACATGTGCAGTTGAGTTGATGTCACTCAATGACGTTGACTCCAAGTATTGAAAGCCTACTTGCACAAACCAGTTTTGAGCGCAGGGGCATTTTTCAGTAGGCCTACATGGTTTTCAGCATAATGCTTTACAGGTGTTCTGTTTATTGTTGCAAAAACAACCCCAGGGTCATTTCCACAGCACAGGTGCACGAACCGCCATTTTCCCTCACTATTGCTTCGGCCTTTTACTGCTACGGATTGCACCCATACATGTAGAAATTTGACACTTAGCAGGTGTATCTCCCTATCTACACCTGCTAACTGGCACTCCACTGTAACAGATTCAGCTGCTCACAGCTTGAAAGTGGCTACACAGAAAAATCAGAAAATTTGCTGGAAGGTTCCACATTATGTCCAATATATTTCCTTCAAATTTCATAAATATTAAATATGTCGAAAATTACCGTTTCAGGTCACCTTTAAACATAATAGGCAAAACCTTGGCAAAACCAACCATTGTGACATAATGTGGACATTCATACGCTGCTTAAATGTTATAAGAAAACGTTAGTGCAACGTTTCAGAAGTTTGGTAGAAACGTGCCACCAATGTTATGGAAACGTTGTTGTGTTATCTGTCAGTTGCAACAGCCAATAACGTTTCAGACCAACAGCGTCTGTCCACCAAATGTGATGTAGTACTAGAAGTGCATAGTGTTCAGATCATTTTTCCGCAACCATGGATTTCATCAAGTTGCTTTTGTTTGTCTCTTTCTCATGTGTGCATGCAAAAGAAAACTCGTGCCCTGCGAAAACGGTGAGATATGTAGACCTACGTGTTTCACCTTCCTCCAAATTAGGACGGTGTTCTCTCTGAGACTATAATTATTAATAACTTTACCTATGCAGGAACTTGGCTCCTGTGAGACCGTAATTGAGAGAAGTTTTACCCAGAAACTTGACCACTTCGACTCCAGCAATATAAAAACTTTTGAACAGGTAATTCAGTGAACATTATAAACCCTATCTGAAATCAAGGCCTCTTATTCCGCTTTTAGAAACGAGATGTGGGAGACCATATGAAAATTGAAGGAATGTCTTGATTTTATTGAAAGTGATAGTAAATGTTCCCAGATAACACAACAATGTTTCCATAACGTTGGTGGCACGTACGTTTCTACCAAACTTCTGAAATGTTGCATTAACGTTTCCTTATAACATTTAAACAGTGTATAAATGTCCACATTATGTCACAATTGTTGGTTTTGCCAAGGATGTTACTAAAGCGTTTTTGATAAACATTTATAAAATACAGTAGAACGTCGTTTATCCGCACTAATTGGGACTAAAGGGTTGTGCGGATAACGATTTTTGCGGATAATTGAACATGCGTTTATTTAATGCAGAAAATCACGTACAGTAAACACAGTACTGTTTTTAGACCCTTCTTCGCTGTCTAACTTCGATGCAAAGCTAAAAATTTTATACTTTCAGACTTTGATATCGTAAACTGTCCTCTTATAGATCTTATAACTTGCGACTGAGGCTTCAGCACTAGCCTTTATCGAGTCTATTGAGACTCTACCTTTTTTCTCGATTGATAAAACATTCCGATTTCATTCAACTTGGTCACTACTCGTTCAGGTCATGGTTAATACCAAGTTAATACTGTATAAAACCACAATTTTACTGTGCAAAAGGTTATTTTAGGAGTGCGGATAATTGAAGTTGCGGATAAACGACGTTCTACTTTATAAGCATATACGTTACCAAGACATTACTAAAATGTTCACAATAAACGGTTCTGAAATGTTGTCATACAAGTTACTAAAACCCTAAAACGTATTTATTTTGCTTTCATTGAATGTATGCAATTATTAGATATTATTGCTAATTTTCGACTTTTGAACATTTATCTTGCTTCATTATGTTGCAAGAAAAAATTTCTAGTGTTCCATAAAGTCGAAAATTAGCAATAATAACTAATAATTTTGTACATTCAATGCAGGAGATACATATACCCTGTTTGTTGTGGGGACACGGCAACAGAAATAATTGGATGCAAGCACAATTTTTTTCAGTAACTTAATTAAATTTATTGGCAGGTCATAAAATAAACAATATTGTATTATAAACTTCAAAAAATTCCCTACAATAAATACACAACCCGAAATCAAAACGCACACTTAAACAACTAAAACAAACATTACTGAAAATAATTTATGGTGTCAAATTTTCTTGTCAATGTGGTGCCACTTGACTACATATCCAAATCTGAAATAATTCATAAATGAAATATAAATTCGGCAGTTGTACAATGAAATTGTACTCTATGGGTTCAACTCACTGTTATGTGATTCTCAGAAATTTTTCCTTCCTGATGCAGAATAATTTTAACAAATTTCCTTTTGCCTGGAATATTTGCATGATCTTATTCAGATGAAGAGCACAATTGTTAATATCATAGCTTCAACTGAAATGACAAAAACCACGGACATATAGTATTTTTATAAAATCTTATCTATATACCGTAAGTCCTCGATAATAAGCCTGTCTCGAGAATACGCCGGTCTCGAAAATAAGCCGGGTTAAATAATCAAAATTTCCAAAATAAGCCAGTCTCGAAAATAAGCCCCCGTCAATTGGATTACCCGATCTGCACGACTAGAAAATTCACTAAACCTAAAAAAGTTACAAATTCTGTTTAGTTCATTTCCTATCATTAAAATCACAAAAAATTGTTTCTTACAAAGTTTATTTATCTCCAGAAATTGAGATTTGCATATTGCATTGCATAAACGCATCCGTAGTAACTTGATATTTACAGAATAAACCGGTCTCGAAATTTAGCCGGTCTCGTAAATTAGCCTGGTCAAAAAGAAAAAATTAGAAAAATAAGCCCGGGCTTATTATCGCGGATTTACGGTATATAATAATGAAGCCACTTTTTGGGTTTGTTACATAACTCCTCCCAAACTACTGCACCGATTTACACCAAATTTTGCCACAGCGCCACAATCCACCCCCTGAGTGTTATTGGGTACCCATTACCCACCTAATTTACCTGTGAGAGGTGTAATCTTAATCGGCAAGAAATATAACGCCATCTGGTGGATGCAACAAACGATATTTCGTTCCAAATTCCCTGTTGCATTCTAATGAAGGTTCTCCATTCCCGCTGTTGTTCCAATTGTCCTATTCCATTCCTAACCTTCACTGAATAACATCGGGTCGTTCAATGCAGCATTTATTTCATCACAAAACGCATAATTAACTCAGTGAGTATATTTCCAACTTTCCCATGGACGACATCGATTTTAAAACGTTTTCGAATCGTTTTAGTTTTCAAATCGCCTTAGTTTTACATTGAAATCGCTTTAAAATCGCATCAGTTTTCTATTGAAATCGCTTCAGTTCTAAATTCTCAATGCCAAGGTGAGCCACAGCAATGCGTGGCCGCGGGTACGGCTTGTGTTATAATATAAACATATGTATATACATACATCTATATTACAGGTGTTCAAATATTTCAATACAATTGCATATTTTGTGCTTTCCGCACGTATCACACCGAAAAATGTTTTGTAAAATTTAAGCATCTTACAATTTGAATTTTCTTGATTTGCCTTTTTCTACACCACATGGACATTATTTGAATATTTTCAGCATTTTACACCTTTTAATAAACTGCAAGACAGAAATCACTTGAAACTCAATGAAAAACGCTAATTCACCAGCAGTGTCAGGAATTCGATATTTTGTAGAGCATAAACACAATTGCCTGTAGATGGCACAAAATTAATCCAATCATTGAATCCTTTTTATTGGCCAATTTATTGTGAGATTGCAGTCCTTATTGGGTGTCTTTTCTTTTAAGGAAACACCCAAGCAAGGGTTTTGAACTTTCACAGAAGGTTGGCTGAAGTCAAGGGCACATATGAGTTCATATCCTTTGTGTGAATTGCATTCCAAGAATAATTTAAAAAATTTTCGCAGATATTTTCAAACCATTTTATAATGTATCTAAAACGTTTGCATTTAACCATAATGAAATGTTGCAGTGTCAACCACGTCAAAATGTTAATGAAACGTTTTAGCCAAGCTAATCACTAACGTTCCATGCTAGTTAATTTAAAACGTCTTTAAAACGTTCCCATGAAATCAGTGAGCAACATTATATTTCCAAACATGATACAACCGACAGGCAACGTTTAACTGCAACAACCATACAACGTTTTCGGAACCATGGTACCACATTTCATTAACGTTTATTCTTAAGGCGGCTCATTCCACGCTACCCTTAAAGGCGGCAGCCCTGCAGTGCATAAATGGTTGACTGTGCAAACCCAGTTTAAGTGTATTATATTGATTTAAGATAATTTCACAAAATTTATAGCCGAAATGGCAACACTTTGTGGCTTCATATGACACACAGTGTGTAAATTTTAGGTTTTTAATCGCTTTGTAAAAAATTATTGAATGTGTTACATCTTTGGAAATTGGTAGGCCTCCGTGTGCGAGCTCCTCAAGAAATTACAGACTTTTTAAGAATGTATATTGTTCAGCATGTGATTCTGCACAACCTGTCAAGCTTATTTTTTTGAATTAGGCATCAGGTAATTTCCTGTATTAAAAAACATGTAATCATTTTCACAAATTTGACATTCCAGATCAGTATGTAAGAAAACGGAGAAATATTTGGAAAAATTAGCCTTGACACGTTGTGAACCATGCAATATACTTTAATTTGACAATAACCGGAACTTCAAATTCGCTTCCCAGTTCATGTAAGAGGGCTTTTTCGTCTGGGACCAAATATTCCATATATTTTGCAGCCATCCTGCAGTTTAACATGGAGTATTTGTCATGGAATTCCATGAAAAACTCCGCCATCTATAGGGCAAAACGTCAAATATATGCTCCGGTCGGAGCCGCCTCAATGAAACTTAGTAAAAAATATCCTAACGTTTCTTTTATATTGCATTAACGATTTTCTGAAACGTTAATCTGTAACCTTAACCCAACCAATACAGAACGTTATCTCAACATTGTGTGTTATCTGGGTTATATGCTTATTTGCATTACTTTCAGATTAGTGAGTTTACAGTGTAGGCCACGCAAGACGAATTGAAAAAGTTTCATTCTGTTTTGCTTTATTTGTGCAGTGTATCGTGGGTGGTGACTGTATCTACTGAAGAGGTTGGGTTAAATTATACTTCCCTGTCTTCTAAGACTTGGGCTGCCATAAATATGATACAAATTAACTAGGTACGCCTAAATGCGAAAAAGAAAAGAAAAAAATTTAGTGCTCTAGTTATAGCTTGGCGTACCTACTATACTAAGCTATACTATGCTTATCTCGTACTTACTATGCTATACTTAGCTTTTGATCACATGTATGGCAGCCAGTATCTGGAAGACGGAAGAGTTCTATAACGCAACCTCTTCGGTAGATACAGTCACCACCCACGATACACAGCACAAATAAAGCAAAACAGAATGAAACTTTTTCAATGCGTGTTTGTTGGTTAATTGTTTTGCGCATCTCAGCATAATACGGTAGATTGAAATTAAACAGAAATTAATTAAAATTATTTCCATTTCTTTAATAGCGGTACTTTGTTAATACACAATTTCATAAACCTGGAGGTCCCGCATTCATCTATATTGGTGGAGAAGATGAAGCCGAAATCGATTTGATGACGTATGACAGTAAAAATCCACTTATGTGGATTGAATGGGCTAAGAAACATGGGGCCCTTGCTTTCCAACTGGAACACCGATATTACGGGACAAGCATCCCAACAGAGTATTAATATTATACAGGGTGTCCAAAAAGTCTTGCGTGTTTGGAAATAACGTTGACAGTGATATGATTCTAGGTAACTTATGAATATGAGTAAAGTTGGTCTACTCACTAGGGGACATTTGTTTATGATGACAGATTTGAAATCGGCCAACGAACAGGGCATATATGGCCAGGTTATTTTTGCTGCTACCCCTTAAAATTTTGCCTGGATTACCCACCTAACAAAGCAAACTGATGCCATGCAGGAAATATGTTAAGTGGAAGCAGCAAAAACAACTTGAACATACAGTAGTGGCCAAATTATTATGCTAAACCAAACAAAACACGGTTTTTGAGATTATATTGTATTTGGTCATTGGAATTATTATTTTACATATTAATTTACATTGCCAAATATGTTAAATACGTAGTACAATGTTTCCGTATTACAGGTAATTTTCACCTACTGTATTACATTGTATTGTGGGGACCACCTTTATTCTGTTTGGCATGCTCGACATGTACTTTGTGTCTCCGAAAAAAGGGCCACACTTGAGGTAATAAATATAGATGTCCCCAGTGTGTAGACCAACTTCTTCATAGAATCATTACTGCCAACGTTATTTCCAAACAGGCAAGACGTTTTGGACACCCTGTATTTGTATACGTAAGCATTTATCGTTTATTTTCAGAACTTCTAATCATAAGATGTAATTGTATTCATAGTGACTTGAGTGTTGAAAATTTGAAGTACTTGACCAGTGAACAAGCCCTTGCTGATCTGGCAGCTTTCAGAGATAAAATGGCTGTAAAATATAATATACCAGGTGCCAAATGGATTGTGTTTGGTTATTCGTATGCAGGCAAGTATAGGGCTATGCTATTCACAATTTAGGTAGATATATTTTCCAAAAACGTCGGCGATAACTCATTTATATTTAACTTTGACAAACGTGTATACTAGGTTCACTAGCAGCTTGGTTAGTGCACAAGTATCCAGTCGAGTTTCAAGGAGCTGTTGCTTCCAGTGCTCCATTGTTGGCAAAAGTTAATTTCCAAGGTAAGTAACTATGTACATATGTCTACCAGATAGTAATGCATAACCATATCTTGCAGAATACCTGGAAGTTGTGAGTAAAGTAATAAATGACACTAATATTAAATGCGATACTGCAATCCGGGGTGCAATCGTGGAACTGGAGGCTTTAGTGGCGACACCATCTCAGGCCGACTATGTCACCAAAATATTTAAGTACATACTTAATTAGAAAAGAATGAATATGTACTCTACAAATCCAGTTACATGTAATTTTTTTGATAGTCTATATACACCATTGGATAAAGCAGACAACAAAAGCATCACTAATTTGTACATAATCTTGCATCAAATCTTCAAAGATGCTGTCCAAAATGACAATTCAGTAATTTTGTTATAATTTAATGATGATTAATAAGGTTCGATAGCTATAATACACACAAAGAATACCGTATTTCATATATGTTTTACTTTTTTTATGCAGAACAAAATAATTGAGCTGTGCAACATCATGACAAACAGAAAATTTGGTAATACGCTCGTAGAAAGATATGCAAATGTTGCACGCCGCTCTAATTGTCTGGATAATGATTTTAACCACAAAATACGTTACCGAAAAGAGGAGGCTCTCCCTGGACCCGGCGGTATTCGTAAATTAATTTAACGACTAATAAATTATTACATAATGTAATTATAATGTGTAATTTCATTGTAAATGATTCAGAGAGACAGTGGATGTATCAATCATGCAATGAGTTTGGATTCTTCCAAACCACAGATTCTGCCAGTCAGCCTTTCGGAGACAATGCTCCCATTAAGTAAATTCATATAAGTATTCAATGTATTGTTATTCATGTTATGATGTACAACAATGTTGAACATTGCTTAAGGTATATCTACTGAAGGTTATTTTATGTTAAATTCACTTTATTTCAGCTTCTTTTTGGAGCAATGCGAAGACATTTTTGGAGCTAATTTTTCACCAGACAATGTCAGAGCCAATATTGACAAAACGAATGCAAAATATGGTGGCAATGATATCCGTATATACCAGAATCTGCCCGTCATATTTCCAAATGGAGGTTGTGATCCATGGAGTGAATTAGGGATCAAGACACCAGAATTCTTCGCAGAATGTATGTAAATTTTGCATAAATTTATAACAGCAAATATTGGGTTAACCTATCTTTCAATCCGTGTAAGAACCAGTCATTAATCCTCCTGCTTCCATTGATTGTTCCGGTGAAGTTGAGAAAACGGAAAATCATCAATCTAACATATTGCCCCTGTAATTCCCAAGCATAATGGCAGATTGTAGAACTTTGCCATATATTTTTATACTTATAAATTCCACGATGGTAAACCACATTGCATATCGATCACAATTTATAAAAATAAAATATAATTGCAATAACAAAATAACAAAGTAGGTATACAATTGTACAGGTGATAGGCTTATCTAAGATATTTCAGTCTTCAAAATTGCAGACATGTATAAGGAAAGTATAAAAAATATTTTATTTATTCTTTGAGTCGCACAAAACATGTTCATAACAATTAGGTAAAACTTGGAAAACTGTGAATTTATATTTCTGGTGAAAATTTCAAGAGAAAACTCAAATATTTACGTGCCTATTGAATGCAATTTGCGAACAAAATAAAGTTACGAAAAAAAGTTACTATCCTATACTGTATAAATATACGTTTTATGTTATTGGTTTTTCAGGTTCAGCTCATTGTGACGACCGCCGGTGCGATCCATCGCATCGTGATTGCAAAGAGCCACCAGAATGTAGAAAACAACGAGAAGCAATTGCGACAAAAATTGAACAATGGTTAAATCCTTAACGTGCTATAGGCCTATACTTTGCCACACTGTATTGGCTGCTTATTGTTACCAATATTCAATACACATATTAGAATTTCGAAATAAAGCAAATTAAGCAGGACACTTCTCTACCAAGAGTGTTGGTGTATATAGGCAGAGATAGTGAAACATGAGGCTTTTTAAACATTATTATATCTCACAATTCACATTTTGGAAGAATAGTCACATTTCATGAAAAACGATATGTTGGATCAAGTTAAAGAATTACAACTGAATTTTGTTTCAAATCTCGTACTCTATTTGGTGCTGACAAATTACAAAATAATAATTGCCTATTTCTTCCTTTTATTATTATATACTACATCATTTCCATGAATTTGGTAATTTTTAAAATAAGAGATGCCTTATTAATAATAATTTTATAAATTTGCTAGACGATTAGTGATGTGCGCGTAATTATTGTCTCTCCCATTGATTGATACAATTTGCATTCTGTGCTGCATTCATGTTCTGTGCATTGATCATATCGATTGCAATCATCTTATTGAACCGGTGAAAATTTACAAAATAAAATTTGATCTGCTCAATGGCAATATTTCTTATTATTTTTGTTGTCTTCAAATGCCAATTTAAAAAAGTTGGTTCAATTTGAGATTCCATCTTTGAATTTGATAAAGGTGATCATTAATTTTACATGATTGACATTTCAATGCACATGTCCATTTGTAAT
>WWPM01002516.1:0-13086 GCA_023279145.1 Glomeris maerens | reverse complement strand
CATGAATTATGGATGTCACATTTTATGTAGGTGCTACTTAAAAATCTAAGCGTTTGGAGACATTGGTTTATAGGAACTTTGTCTTGTTTTCATTCATGTGGTAAGCCCTGTAAGTGTAAGTTTGTACACATAATTTTGTTACACCCTGTAGTATAGCGTGACAGTCCGGTTAGCATGACACTGCATTTCCCGGAATTTTAAACTTAAATTGTGTACAGGTCCGCATAATATGACACTCCAGGAAATGTGGCAAGCCTCATTGCCAAAAAATGGTCACATTAGCCAACCTCGACTGTACCCCTCCAAATGATCCTGCCCTGAGTCCTTGCCGCAAAAAAGTGTGACCATCGGCACGGACTTTTAATGCACTTTGCTCACAAAGAACAAGAAAATACCCAAACATCAATGAGCAAGATGTGCCAAGAACAGAGATGTTAGGAGTTGCAATCCATAAATGACATTTCAATGTAATTTGCAGTGAAATTAAACTAGCGCCCATCACCACATTTAATTCCTGGGTTTTGAAATAGCATTATAAATGGCTCCTATAATTTCCTATAATCTTGCTTTAAAATTCCTATATTCCCTGTATTTCTATGATTGTTTCTACTTGCCAGCCTGCAAAAGTTCAAATTAGAACGTTGAAGAGGACATCGACATTAGTACAGCACAGCAACTTTCAAGCGAAAAGGAGCAGATGAGAAGCGGCAGCAAATTTAACCGTTTTAGGTGTTTCACTCGAAGCGTGTATTGCAGGGGTGGCGACCGACAGGAACAACGACGGAAATTTCACATGAGACGTGTATTGCAGGGAAAATTACAGATAAAACAACCCTATAACTTGTCCACATGAAAACTCAAAACGATTAAATTTGTTGCCGCTTCTCATCTGCTCCTTTTCGCTTGAAAGTTGCTGTGTTGTACTAATGTCGATGTCCTCTTCAACGTTTTAATTGAACTTTTGTTCCAGCTATATTATTTAAAAAGTTAGATTTCGGATGACCTTGAAGGAATTTGCAAAGGTCAAATATTTTGGCACCACTGGATTCAGCACCCCTGATTTACCGTCACTGCATAGTCAAATTTTTTTTATTTGCGGAAATGTGGAAGTTTTTGGGGGTGCAAAGGACTTTACACTCACGATGTATATGTCCTGAAATTAACATCCAGTGTGTTCCAATATGGTGTTTGAAGACAATACATTTGAGTAGGGGAGACCGGTGCGAGTTGATGCATTTTTTTTTATTTTTCCAAATTGAAGAATGTGGTCAAAATGTAGGATATCGCTATTTATTGCCTTTAACAGAACACAACTTTGCGGTCATTTTCATATATGTGTTTTCATTTTAAAAGTTTTAGGTAGGCTACAATTTTTTTTTTACAGACACCAAATCTGCATCAACTCGCCCCGTCCTTAGGGCGAGTTGATGCACAACACGGGGCGAGTTGATGCACTTAGTTCAGAGGCTTAAAAGGAAATAAATTGCAGGGGAACACAAATTTCTTGAATAATTTTCTCTTTCTTTGTTTTAAACTTGTAGTTCCTTATTGTTCTGAGGGGAAACAAACAAACAAAAACATCATTAACATTGTTACTATTATTTATTATTTGTATAGATGTGTTTATTATTATTATCTTATGATATTTATTATTTATTTATTTGCTATTTATTATTATTTTATTATAAATGATATTTATTATTTATTTATTTGCTATTTATTATTATTATATTGTGATATTTATAATTTATTTATTTGCTATTCATATTATTATTCATTTTCGGAGTTGATTGTAGTCATATTTGACAAATAAATAATTACTTATTTTTCAAATATGCTGGAGCGAGTGGATGCACGGCGCATCAACTCGCCCCGCAGTGCGTGCATCAACCCGCCCCATTTTGTGCTCAATGAAAGATTCCACATTTCCGGCTTATCAAGGTCACTTTGAGAAAAACTTGACACACTGCTGTTACCTCCAACATACCTGTATTTAACAGATGCAAGACGATTTCGTGATACTTACAAGTCTATGAGTTATAGAGCCCAATATGAGAAAGATGAAAATTATTTAACACGCCCAAAAAGTGATATTTCCTTCTATTTTAACAAAAAATAGCCACAAAGCGACGAAAGCACCAGAAATTGAAATGAAATTGATGGCTAATCTGAAAGTGGGAGCACCGTAATATTTGCTTTCTCCACTATTGAGTAATTGGCACTGCATCAACCCGCCCCGTGCATCAACTCGCCCCGGTCTCCCCCTACCCTAACGTCATACAAACTGATTTCAAATTACACTATTTCTACACTGATATTCTTCAGAGCTCACTTGGAAGGAGGGGATAATTTGTAAAAGATAAACTGACGCCCATATGCATATTATTTTTAAAGAGTAGACTGTATTGTATGGTAGCAGGGTATGGATGAATTACGAGGTTATCGAATCGAAGGGAGAAGGAAAGAGGGTGAAGTGCTGTTAATTCTTTCAGAATTTTAATTCTCTTACAGGAGTAAAAGAGAAGGTGGATTATTATTATTCCTTATTGCGCAAAATGTAACCAGGGTGGAATGTTCAAAACGATTTACTACAGTATGTGAAAGGAGATGGCTTAAAATTATACATGGGGATTAATTGTGCATTAGGGAATGTGAATTTAGCTGCATATATTTATTAACGAATTTCAGTCACATGTAATTTTAAATGATATCTCTTGAAATTCGTAACAAACATGATTCATTTTACCTATGAGAAATATCGTTATTACCCGTGATTTCTACTAGCCGCTTTTCGAAAGAAAACAAGGAGAAACCATAAGTCACCGGAGTGACATTTTTTTGTAGATGTAGCTTTCGTAGTTCGGCGTTCTGTCGATAGGGGAGTGTAGAGTAATATCATATACCACTCCGAAATTCAAGTTTAGTCCCAAAAAAAGTTTGTTGTTCATTTGGTGTGAATTAATTATTTTTAGCGAGAACTATTTCATTTTTTTATTAAAATTGACGCCCAAACGTCAGTGAGCACGGACGTTCATTGGAATCCGCCATTGCAAGAAAAACGAAAATTTCGAAAAGCTCTGACTAAAAAAATTCACATCACATAAAAAAAATACTTTTTGGGACGAAAATTGGATTACTGAGTGGTATGATGTCACTCTATGATTTCCTAGCGGCAGAACACAGAACTACAATAACTACGCCCACAAAAAATCAGTCCGTTTTCTTCAGGGTCACCATGCGAAAGAGACGACTAGCTATCAAATTTTTGTGGAAACTAATGGGCTGTCCTTAAAATACGGAACGCTCAAGGGGGTGGGTGGGTCATTCCTGAAGCCTGAAGCCTTACAACCATGACAATGGGGTGAGGGATGTTTTTCGCAGCAGTGACACGTTTTTAGATTTCCGTGTCTTTGTTTTAATGTAGTTTTTATGCCAAAATACTGGTTTAATAATAATATTTTAATAGTGATTTTAGTTCTTCAGTATATTTTTATGAATTGAAATCCAATTTTTAACAATAAAGGGTTGGAATAACGCCGCCTCATTGTTGAACGCAAAGACTGTGTCTGTAAAGTAGAGCACTTTTGTATCAGTGAATTGATTCCCTTTCCGTGTTAATAATGTTTTACTTTATTGTGTTGTAACTTTTAAAATTGCAAAATGGGGGGAAGCGAGAAAATTAGAATAGCGTTACGTAATTTGTAAGGGGTGTTTCGATATAAGTGGGTGGGTTTCAAAAAACTGTAAAAATAGCGCTGCATAATGTAAGAACAGCTCCTATGGTGCTGTACGTTAATGACGTTACCCAAAAATCGGCATTTTTGAAGGCACCCACCCACACTTGTCATTTTTCTGTCACTTCCAGTCGGACCCACCCACCCCCACCAGTAATGCCATTCAACCAAACAGATTTTAATTGATGAAGTATAAGAATTACTGTGCAAGAATCTTCATTTAATACATTTGCATGAGAACTGAAGTAGAATAATGCGTTCGCAATTTTAAATTGAATTAAAATTACCAAACCAAACAAATGATATTACGTAAAGCTAATCATCATTTTCCCGGCCAGATTGTCTTCGTGTGTTGGTAAATGTTAACAATAGGAACTGTTGAATGATCATTCCTGTGGATTCCACACGTCCATTTCTGCACCCTCCAAATATTCAACTCCAAACCAGTCCACATGCTCATCATTTAATTGTGATCGGAGAGGGAAAATTGAAGGAGAGACATGAAAGCAACGGTATGACGTCAGGTTCACAAACATGGACTGACCCACCCCCGTCATCGCTCGTCATGCTTCGCATGTGACCCCTGACTGACCCAAAATGTGAAGTCATTAAAGTACAGCGCCTAAGGTGGAATCGCACATGTGCTGCTACATAAACTGATCTATCAGGAAGCTAGTACCAACGTTTCACCAGTCTACTATACCGAGTGAGTCACAAGTCCTATGTCATCTTGTTTTTTTGGCAAATAATGCAAGAAGGAATGGAAGCACACATGGCAAGTATGAAGAAGGTTGGGGGCTAACTGACGATGTGCCCTTTGATAACCTTGAGAGGTGGTATCAAGGTCATTGGAAAGCCAACTGTTTTGTTGTTGATGCTAGTCGGCCTATATCAATTAAAAAATTGTTGAATGCTGTGTTTTGAACACATTGCAACCAACCCAGTGAAATTCAGACAACCAGCGAAATCAGGGATTTACAGGTGTCCCAGAATGTGCTTCCCTGCCTAGCAGTTGCATGCTGTTCGTGTAACACAAGTGAGCTGGTTGGGAAGCCTTCGCCAGGGGTTACCCAGCCCCGTTTTTTCATAATTCCTGCGGTGATTGTCCGAATTTCACTGGGTTTGTTGCAATGTGTTCCAAACATGGCGTTCAACAATTCTCTAATTTATATTGGCCGACTAGCGTCAACAACAAAACAGTTGGCTTCCCAATGACCTTGATACTACCTCTCAAGATCACCAAAGGGCACATCGTCAGTTAACCCCAAACTTCCTTTGTACTTGCTATGTGTGCTTCCATTCCTTCCAGCTTTATTTACAAAAAACAAGGTGACATAGGACTTGTGACTCATCCGGTATAGTAGTTTTCTTTCATGATGATAGATAGTTAAGTTGGATGCAAATACAAAATCTCAATTGTTTGTGATGATTCGATTCTTCTTTGTAAATATTCGTAATGCCGCCGAAAGACACAGTAAATTGTGTGAAACTTTCTGAGGCTGCATTTATTAAAGAAGGGAATAAACGGCAGTAGTCCTTTGAGCTTCGAGAACGCAGGTACATTGTTTGATGAAAATAGGGATCATTGGAGGAATACTTAGCTGGGTGACTTGCCAGGAAGCGGAATTTACATATAGGGTATCAAAAATAAACTATTCTTAACTTTGGTATAAACGTTTATCGAAATTTATGGACCCTAAGTAGAAAAATGACGTGAGTCTGGTAGGCATATCAGCATAACTTATTTGTAATTTTTATAAACCAACGGTCTTTTTGTTATACGTCTCATAAATACAGGGTGCTTCCAAAGGTCATGCTCAAACCGAAGGGTTAGGTAGAGGTGGTAAAAATAAACACATTTTAATCTGTGGAAGAATTGTATTTGAGGCATCGTTACGGAGTTACAAGCGTTCCAAAGTATGGCACCACATGTGTAACATTTTCAAATACTACTGCATTGAAGGCTGTTATTTTCAAGTTTGTACACATTCAATGAAACCAAAGGTGAAATCTGAAAGGTCCAGAAGTGGTGCAGTAGAATGGCTAGCCCGTTCTCCTGATTTGTCACCACTTGATTTTTTTGTGGAATCATCTGAAAGGTCTGGTGTATGAAACCCCAATGGATGTCCCTGCAACACTTGTAGCCAGATTGGTAGTAGCAAATGAGGCAATCAGAAATACACCAACTGGTTTGGAATATGTGCACAGAAGTTTCTTAGGAGATGTTTGGTGTACATTGACTTTGTGGGACGTACTTTTGAGCAGTTGTTGTGATTGATATGTTTTGTTAAACCTTGTCTGTGTTTCTTTATTTATTGTTTCAATGCAAACAAGGATACCGTAACTTACAACACTGATTTCTGTTAAGGACATGTTCACTAATCACATACAAAGAGACAGTATTTGGAAATTTTACACGTGTGACTCGCAACTTTGGAACGCTTGTAACTCCGTAATGCCGCCTCAAATGCAATTTTTCCACGGAGTAAAATATGTTTATTTTACAACCTCTACCTAATCCTTCAGTTTGAGCATGACCTTTGGAAGCACCCTGTATACAGTATTACAATTTATACCTTTGTAAGCGTATATGGCCCAAGGAGCAACCCTTAACAACTGGTTGATGTCTTCCGCAGTTTGTGCGGCTACAATGTTGGTATTACCATCACTTGAACGTTTGCGACGACCAAGTCGAGGTGCAATAAGAGCTCGAGAATAGCGCACTGTCATGACATCTCCAGGTAAACCATCATCAAATTCATCAGATGATGACAAGAACATAGGCTCAGCTGCAGAATTGATGGTTAGAGGTATGAATGTGCGGCCCACCCGGGGAAACGGTATCAGACCCTGGCGCTTGTCTTGACTGAAGATAGCTAGTCCTAGAATGATATAGATTGAAAATCGGAAAGTTATGTGGCATATCTGGAAACATTGAATCACATCACGGTCAACTTTGTACGAGAATAATGCCTGGTTCATATTGCAAAGTTTTTTAATATGCGAAAAAGCGTTGCGAAAAGGGAAATGTGATCTCGAGTACGGAATTTTTTGGCGAAATCGTGGATGTTATTCGTAAAATCGCAATTCAGGTTTTTGCATTAAATCACCTTTTCGACAAGCAAAATATTGCTTCAGACAACATGTTTTCCCTTAAACAGTCGTGCTTCGGTTATCCATTAATTAGAATACCAAAATTGGTTCCAATTGAAAGATAAGACGTTAATGCATTTAGCCGATTTTACTTATGAGCAATTTGAGCTGCATGAACCGTGAAACATTTGTAAAACGAAAGGTTTACTACGCGAAAATCGTTACGTCTATTTTATCATTGCTTTAAAGGAAATAACTAGATATGCGCTTGTAATGTCAGCAAAATTTATGCAGGCACATGTGTGGCACGTTTGCACTGTGCACTGTGAACAAAGCAGCCATGGATAGAAGTGCCAGGCAGTAGGGATCATCAGCAAGTCGCTGACTGCAGACGAAATTTAAGCAAGCTCACGTTGAGCTATCTCACCATGGGGTTCCATCATTTGTTACAAGCAGGTTACGAAAGATATAAAACATGGTTCATATAGGATTTATCCTACACAATACATTATCTACGACACTAAACCTGGGAAATCCTTAAAGGATACTCGGTATAATTAACAATGGATATTACAAATAAAGTCGTTTCTCAGTACAATTTACTATGTTAAAAACAGTTTCCTCAATTATAGTTACTCTGGAAATATACAATAAGATTGCACATCCGATTAAAAGGTCTCGAAACGTTACTCAAAACAAAACATTGTCAATTGCATTCAATGACTATCGTCCTTAGGTAAATTTCGAATAAATATTCCCATCGCCCAGAATCAGGTACATTAACACGAAACACTTTCTGCCTCATTTTTAACATAATCATCAGGCGTCAGTAGCATTCAATAAATTTCCCCATGCATACCTTATAGGAGAGAATCGAAAATGAGCTGAATGAGACGGTGAGTTTTGTTACTGTAGATGTTTTGGTTTGTGCTTTTGTATTGATTTATTCGTTTTAAATTAAAGGAAAGCATGAAACATCCTTCGAGTCTTTCTTTTTTGCTTGTGAGTACGGTACAATTGATGTTTTGAGCATATGCAAGGGCGAATCAAAAAGTCTTTGCCCATATTTTTTTTCTGGTAAAATAAGATACATTCAGCAAATTGAACATGTAGATGTTATCCCTTGCACCTTTCACTATTTTTCTGCATAGTCCCCGTGCCGGTTCTGACATTTGTCCCATCGCAGCACTAATTTTGCAATGCTCCGGCGGTAGAAGTCGGCCGTCTGACTATGGAACCACTGTCGCACTGCTGCCTTGACTTCATCGTCACAAGTGAATCGTTGTCCTGCCGTGAACTTTTTCAGGTTTTCACGGCCATTTGCGAACTCTGAACACCATCATCCAAACTTCTCAAAGCTAGACACTTTTCCCCATATGTTGGCTTCATTTCCATGTGGATCTCGATGGGCGTTCGTCCCACTCGTTGCTTGTAAGCCGTGGATGTGTAAGCACGCCTGCCATTTTGAATGCACTGATAGCAAAGCCGTCGCCAGCGGCAAAGGAAAACTCTATGAGGACTGGCCCATGAAAAGTTCACTACTTCGAATGTATATGTTGGTTCTTGTTTTACATTCATCATTTGGCCAGAAAAAATAGGGGCAAAGACTTTTTGATTCGCCCTCGTATTTTGTACAGGTACCATACAAACATTTTGTGGTCAACTATACAATAAAATGAAATTCAAGTGAATCCTGGAAAACTGTATTGTAATAAAATTAAAAAAAAGTGTACAATAATATTGCTACAAAATGTGGCGGGTTTTATTGGAATAATTTACCAATATAATTTCAATAAATTTTCAGATTTTAATCAGAGAATACAATTGCGATAATATTGCCATATAATAATTTAAGAATTTCAATTATATTATAATTGTCATGAAATATTTGCTTCAAAATATTGGGAATAAAACTGCAATAAATTGCAATACATGTATATATTCTTTTAAATAAAGGGTGTTTCTTATGTAACTTTTAATGCATAGTTTGGGAGAAATACTAATATAATTCCATCACGTATAGTTTTGACGATATTGGGATAAATATTTTCCGATTGCTTAACTAATTGAGCCTAAACAATTTAGGTCAGAAATGTATCTATATTAGTCAAGATTCTGAAACCTTTGTGATAACTTTACCAAATTATATTGAACGCGATTAGAAAGTAGACACTGACTGATTGTTTGAATTTTGTATGTACTCGGCATTTCTCAAAAAAAGGAATAAAGCTTGAAATTTTATTCAGCTAAAGTATCAAAATTCCAGAGGTAATAATATTTTTTCCCTGAGAGATTGCTTCCCATGTGCTTCGTGTCAATATTGCATTTTTATTGTAAATTTTTTATCTTATGTAAATATTATTTAAATAATATTGTTATTTTCAACATGAAATAGTCAGACAATTTTATTGCAGCAATACAATTGCCATAATTTCAAACAATTTGGTATCTTCAATAGTATTGGAATTATACAGGGTCTTTCTTTTAAGATGCAACAATGGACAACGAGATTTGCCCAGTTTGCAGTTTTCCCAACAAGGCACCAGTGCGTTTCTATTGATGAATTACGTTACCGCATAATTGCCGAATGTCGCCGAATTACACCTGACACTCTTACAAATGTCCGAGCAGCTTTTGCAGACCGGCTGTACCACTGTTTGACGAATAACGGCGGTCACATTGGGATTCACTTAGGCAAGATAAATTTCTATCCATGTTGTGTCATCCCAAGAAAACAGTGTTTATCACTTCCACTCGCAAGATGAAGGCCACTCGCATGCCATTATTACGTGGGCAATAAAATCCAATAATATTCCCCCCACATTTTCTAACGATAATTTGTTCAATTGCGCATGCGGGGTCATGTTGGGAAAACTGCAAACTGGGCAAATCTCGTTGTCCATTGTTGCGTCTTAAAAGAAAGACCCTGTATTTGCAGTTTCTACTGTAATTTTTTCAAAATATCCTCTGTTGTGATAAAATTGCAATAACTTGAAAGATTTCGATATTAAAATCTTATTTTTTCAATAAAAATTTAATGTCGTTACTCGATTGCAATATAATTGCTATTTTTAAATGTCAATATTATTCCCAAACATATATGCGATAATATTATGTATATTGTGTATTCCAAAATTATTTCAATTACATGTCAAAATATAATGGCAATATTATCAGTCTTGACATTTTGGGGCAATTACATTACAATTATATTTTCTCAAATTGAAATAACATTGCAATAGTTTTGATTATTGCAATAATATTTTTCAGCAGGGTCGCTTTAAACTGAAGTGAGTTCTCTTAGCCGGGTATAAAATAATGTATTCAGAAATCTGACAGGCTACCAGTCTGTTACATGTGCTTTGGCTATGATGGCTAGAAAAGTAGAGTCCGCGACAGTTTGACTTTTGGAAGCATTGACGCCATGGACGTTTTGACGCCGTGAACAGTTGACGCCGAGGACATTATGCCGTCTGTTCGATATTACATGTAAAATTTGCAACATTTGTATTGGTTTCCAAATTCTGAATGCAATAATGAATTTCAACTGAATAATGAGTGTACAATTTTTAATTTTAGAATAAATATTGCAAATGCAATGAATATTCTACATTCACTAAATCGTACAGAATATTCCAACACATATTGTAAATTCACGTTGCAATTATTGCCATTTTCCTGATTGTAAATAAAGTAATCCATAAGTTTATTTCCTAGCAAAGTTTAACATGCAACTCATTCCCCAACGAAATCTATTTTCAGAATTTTTGAAAAGTATTTCATATAATATTGATAATATTCAATTGCAATAAACAGTAATTGTGCTTCCAATTCTGAGTTTATCAATTCAATATGAATTAGCATGGCAATTAGTTTTCAAATAACTTATTGATATTTGCAAGTTTTGCGGACACTAATATATAATGCATACCATTTTAGTTACTTTCATATCAAATACATAACAGTATTTTATCAGGGAAAAGTATAAGTAATTTCCATGTGCCAACCTAGAAAACTGAAGCAGATTATCAGTAGTTTTGTTATGAAACTCGTGCGTGCTTAAATTCACAAGATTTGGCGATATGGCGTCAAAATGTCCCGACGAACAAACATCTGGCTTGAATTAGTCCCATCTTCAATGATTCACGGAGTCACCTTTGCCGGCGTCATTATTCTGGGGACAATACTTCTGGCGTCATTTCGGCGAGTTCATTTTGTCCTGCTCCCAGAAAGGTAGGTTGTTCCACAACAATAGAGAGATAATGGTTCACGGAACGTGAACGCGTAAGGAGCGAGTGACGTCAGCGTGACGCGGCTGCATCGCGTGGAACGTGAGACGCTCACGTAGCCCGTGTGCGACGTGACCTCCTGTAGGGGAACCATATTTCATTGATGGTCATCTATCAATTTCCTTTTTTTGCAAGTGAGTAATTGAATTTCTTATTGGTTTTGTGAGTATCGTATTATTTAATTCTAATTTGTCAACATATAAAAATCGCCTGTATGGCACTGTACAACTGAAAGTGTTTATTACAGTGTCAATTTGTAAATGAAGTTAGCTCCCTACTACTATGTGACGTCACTCCCCCTTTTTCCGAGAAATAATGGCAGGTGCAACAGAGGGGATCCTTTCCAAACCCCTTCCAAGTTAATCTGCCCCATGCCCTTGATGCGAAAAGGACAAACTTCAGAAGCATCTTATTCTGGACAGACAGTAGGTGTCAACATGAAATCGCCTGCATTCACATTGAATCCGCTGTGTTTTTCCGTGAAGAGGCCAACGAGTGACGTCAGGGACACGTCGCACACGGGCTACGTGAGCGTCTCACGTTCGACGCGACGCGAGCGGCGTCACGCTGACGTCACACGCTTCTCACGCGTTCACGTTCCGTGAACCTTCATCTCTCTATCAATGTGAGAATGACGTCATTGTAGCATATGACTGTACTATTTATGACATGGTGAATATCACTCGAATTCGGTCTCTACAGTCATTTGATGGCGAAAGTAACATTGCCTCGGGCAAGGTCGAACCTGTCGTCTATATCTATAATTACCCTACCGGTTGAACTGAAAATATGGGCTCAAGGCGATAGCTTTAATACTGTGTCTAATTGAGAATTGTAAATTAAGGTTAAACAGTTGCTCGCATGTGCCAAATTCAATGGTGTGTAGAATTCGTGTCATGACTTTTGGATTGAATTAATAATTTAAGATGCAAAATTGAGTGGCAATAAAATTTGTGATATTGGATGGAACTACTGAATTCAAAGTTTCAATTTAATGCAATCAAATCCGGTTAACGTGGCCACATCCGTCTGTGACGGTTCCGCTTTTTTGTGAACCTTCATGGTTCTCTTACCACCGAAACACTGCTCGGATTCTTCCTTACATTTGTATTACGCGCCGATCGCCGCTCTTAGCCGATGTACAAACTTAGGCTCCGCCCACTCGCTGTGTATGAACGCGAAATATTCGTTAAACATCGCCGCTACGATCGTAATAAGGCTACACGTCGATCTAATATAACACTAGTAACCAGAGTTAAATACAGCCATAACTCCATTAACTCGCACACATAAGTTATTAATCACATAACTTCACTAGATAGATCGATAGGTTCAAGCTATAGGACTTTCTATTACTAAGCGAACTCGATATACTCGTAATGTAACCGCTTAGTTCGCTACCTGGCCACCGAGCGCAACTCCCACGTGATCGTCATTCGTAATGCAACTCTGTTAGCTGTAGCGCCATAGTCCGCCATCTTGAACACGTACCGCCGCCATTTTGGACAGCCGCCATTGCGGGTCATCCCCACTTTATACAAGGAGAAACTGTTGCCTCCGCCCTGGGGCCATGTACCACATTTTCTCACCTGTGGCGCTGTACTGTTTTCTTTGTGCATATCGCACCTGGCCCAAACGGCATTCCATTCAGTGTCATAGATAATCCGTTAGACCGCGCCTCCCATTGTATTATCCACTACATAAGGAGCAGCTCCTCAGTCTAAATTTCAGACAGAGAGCTGCCTCCTGCAGCAATCTTTGGCCTCACAGAGCCCACCTCTGGTACTTTCCCAGATGGTCTAATCTGTCTTCTTCCTTTTCTGAACCATTGCAGAAACTCTAGATTAAAGAAATTAGGTCCGCCCTGAGTCTCGCCATTCTGTTACTCACCGCGTTACGGTCTTCACCGGGAGCAGATCAACTTTAGGTCCAGCACACACCAGCGACGGTCTTCATTCACAAGCACCCGA
>WWPM01002511.1:0-12387 GCA_023279145.1 Glomeris maerens | reverse complement strand
TTTGGGGTGACCCAGAGATGACCTTCAGAGGTCAAATGTCAAATCGGTGATATGGAACTTTGGCAATGCAATTTGAGTTCGAATAGTGAAAACCCTGTCTAAATTCACGAATCCGTGTTCGAATAAAGTGGGGACCAATTTCTGAAAAATGCTGCAAAATGGTGACTTTGAGCGTGAATAACGTCACAAATAATTTTTTTCCCACAAAACTGGGATAGCCAAGTTGATTATATATCAAAGTGGTACTCAAATATTTATGGTTTTCAATATTATTAATTGGTGAGGGAAATTGAGGTTTACTGCTTTCACAAAGACTTACTCTTTTCAGAAATATGAAAATCAATTCAAGATATAATGTAATACCGTCAATCCGCGATAATAAGCGCGGGCTTATTTTTTTAATTTTTCCTTTTTGACCAGGCTAATTTACGAGACCGGCGTATTCTCGAGTCAGGCTTATTATCGCGGGTTTACGGTAATTACAGGACCCGATTATTAAAAATTAATTTTGAAAATAATATTCAGATGAGAATTTGTTGAATAATTAATTTTGTATAGACTATAAACCTAGTTTGGCAATTAAGTAAGTTACACATTTCTAATAATTACTGTATTATGTAAATAATATATTATTCATCCTTAATCAAACCAGCTGATAAATATCGGCAATGTTTTTTCTTTTCGATCGCTAAGTGTGGATATCAAATTATTAACATGGTGATGATTTGTCCAAGGGACTTGTGTCCCATGTCCTGTCACATTCAGAGTTTATTACTTCTGAAAAATGAAAACATTCACATGAAGCATTTTAAGGATAATTCACATTTTGTCAATTAATGATTACATTACATATAATTGCACTGAATATTCAGAACATTGATATACAACACGATAACATATTTATGTACAAGTCAATTTAAGTCTGTCTTTGTCTTCAGTCTTGTCCATTTCAGTTTCTGTCTTATTTGGCGGTTTCTTAAGAATAGGTCCTTCTTTTCACAACACTGTGTTCTTTTTGTCTTCATTCACTTTCTTTCTCTGCTCCCTCTTGGACACAAAGTCAGCACTGTGCACTTCACATTCACACATTCAAATCGATTATGAAGTTTACAGAGGCGATTTTCGGTGGCATTTTGTCAATTTAACCGAACACTGGAATTAATTTTATTTCTACATTGCCTTCATCTCATTTAGGATGTTACAACATGCTATTTTGCTATTCAGAGTTGTAATTCACGGCAGCATTGCTAAAATGTCTTCCCTTCCACTTAATTTTGCACGATCTTTCAATTCCTTCAGATCATCATTGGTGAGGTTAGAAATATTGACACCGTTCGTGAGGAGAAGTTTCACAAAATCTAGATTGCGAGGAATTGCACGTTCGAGAACAGTTCTTCCATGTTTGTCTATTGCATTAATATCTGCACCACTCTTTATGAATTTTTTTATCCTGTAATAGTTCTTACAATTATGCCGACGTGCAGCTTTGTGCAGAAAAGTCTCCCATTCGTGGTTGCGAGCATTTAAAAAGCAAAGAAGATTCATGTTTTCATTTATTGGGTTGTAATTAATTTTTCCATGTAAATCAAGTATACTGTGTACCACTTTGAACAATTCCTTAATTTGTTGATCATTTGTTACATTATTAAACGTTTTCTGTTCTTCATTTAAAACTTCATAAGAAGCCCCAACTGTCAGTAAGAAATGAACAACTTCGAAGTTGTTTGCTTTAGCAGCCAAGTGCAAGGGTGTGTTTCCTTCGTTGTCACGAGAATTGATAACAGTGAAAAAGAATTCACTCTGTTTACTTTTTATGGAATTTAAAAAGGTTTTAATGTGGTCAGTGTTGTTTGTTGTTACGACATCAAATACATCTTGGATCGTCTGCAATTTTTCCACGCTTTCCTCTTGATTTTTCTTTTCAGCAATTTGTTTTGCAGTTTCATTTTTGCGGTTATTAGCATTAAAATGTGCGCCATATTTCAACAATAGAGTTACCCCTTCAGTCCAACCTATGGATGCTGCGCAGTGTAATGGCGCATTTCCTTGATTATCTTCCACATTTATTTGATAAATGCGTCCATCATTATGAAATAATGATGATGATAATAATAATAACGATGATAATAAT
The DNA here is from genome assembly GCA_023279145.1 of Glomeris maerens. Lineage (NCBI taxonomy): Eukaryota > Metazoa > Arthropoda > Diplopoda > Glomerida > Glomeridae > Glomeris > Glomeris maerens. The sequence continues at coordinate 10,256 of WWPM01002511.1, read as the reverse complement.
GATGATAATAATGTCCCAACATTTTTAGTAACAGCTACATGAATCAAAGTGTGGCCATTTATTGCATTGTAATTCTGCATTATGAACCGTAAGTTTGACATATCAAGATGTGCTGCGCTTGGATATTTTAAAACTTTGTCAATATCACTAATTGAACTGGAAACGCCAGTGTTTCTTTTGCCTTGAATGTAATCCAAAACTGTTTCGTTGTAAATGTCTTTTGCATCATGTTTTGCACCCTTTTCATAGAGAAAAAAAATCATTGTGCGCATTTCACAATTTTTTTCAAACGTGAGGAGGTGTAATACAGCATGGTGAAGTGGAGTTCTGCCATCTTTGTCTCTCATATTGACATCTGCCCCAAGGTGAATTAAATAAGCAGCGAAGAATATTTTCGGGAGTGTAGTCGCTTCGTGCAATAATGTATGATCACGTGTCCGCATGATTTCAGTTGCGATATGACGTTCCCTATCAGTCAACTTCGATTCGCCTTTGCAATCAAGCAATAGATATTCTACTGTATTCGCTATTTCCTGTATGTTGTCTAAATCATAATATAATCCTGGGATTGCGTAATCTAATGCAGTTTTACCATATTTATCAATAACGTTCACATCTGCTCCATTGCTCACTAATTTTTTCACTTCCTCTAAATCATGTCTTCTAGCTGCACAGCTTAATTGTTTTTGTGTATCTTTATCTTCATCAATGTCCACTAATTTTGGTTGTCGATTGTTCTTCATAAGAAACAGGTCAACTTCACTACATTTTCTCCAACCTATAACACTATGAAATATTTCATTTCGCTCCTCTTCATTCGCACAGCTGACATCAGCCCCAAATGTAACCAATAACTTTGAAATTTCCCAGTATTTTTCATCAAGTGAAGCACGTAAACTTGATACATCGTTAAGGTCCTTTTCATTTACAAATTTCACAATATTCGATGACAAATGCTCCGGATTCAAAAATATGCATTTTCTGTTTGGGTCGCACGTAAGCAGATCGTATGTGTTCGGTAAAGCAGATTCAATATCGATGTCTGATGTATAATATAGCAAATGTTCTACGATGCTTCGATGCCCATTCATCGTTGCACAATGCAAACATGTTTTGCCAAAAACATCTTGCTTAAATGCATCATATCCATTTTCCAACAGAACTTTTACAATAGTCATGCGTCCATCTCGAGCTGCTAAATGCAGTGCCGTCCTTCCTAATCTATCTATAAATTGTTCGCTGTTATTTCCTTTAAAACACTTAAGTAACTTACTTAAGTCTCCTTCTAATACAGTCATGTTGATGGAGTTCACAGACAACATTTGATCCAGAAAACGGCTGATGACAACATTGGACGGTTTAAATATTTCTTTCATCAGAAATTGTATAGTCGTCTGCCGGTTTAAATGTAACGATAGGAAATCTGCAGCAAAGTATTCTGCAAACGTCCTATGAATGAAGTACGTGTTTCCCTCGCTTCCAAAAGACTGAATTATTCCAACTGACTTAAGATCGCTTTCTTCTCCTTCAGTAGGAGGATCATAATTAGTGTGTAGCTCATCCTCACCCGGGAATAACACTTTTAGTGCCAAATGCTGGTGGTGTTCATTGTATAATTGTCTTACTGCTTTTGTCATTAATCCTCGAAGACCCTTAGCATGAGCTTTGTATGTGAAATAAATGTTGAATCTCTCGTCAATAAAGTGTTTGTACATATCTATTAAGTTTAGCTCTTTCAAATCCAACATTTCATTTGAGGTTTGGCAAAACTGTAAAGCTTCATTTTGAAAGCTTTCTGCCAGTAATCGCAATTGCAGGGGAATTCCCATAAGTTGAAATATTCCTTGCCCTAGAAATTTTCCAGATTTTTCCAACAACTGTTTTGAATATTGTTTAAATCTGTTCAAGCTTTCCGAGTCCACCAACAAATTTAATCTAACAACCCAAAAGTTATGCAGAAACTCCTCTTGGTGGATAATGTCAAACGCTTCAAACCTTGTTGCAAAGGTTTCCAAAGCCTTTTCTAGCTCTTGTACTTTGGTTAATCTTGTTGTAACCCACACTTTAGCAGATGTTTTATCTTTCAAAAACTTTATTAGGAAAATCACTTTTTGTTGCAATTCATCATTTATTTCATCGTACGCATCCATCAGTATCATAATGCATCTCCTTTGAGGTGTTGTTTGTTGCAGTTTGTGTAAAAAGATTGCCTTTGACAGTTTGCTTTGCATTCCTGTACTTCCTATTTTGCTCAAGAAGTCAACTACGTCTTCGAATGTAAGTCGTTTTTCACTGTTGGATGGCAAATATTTAATTGATTCTTCGCATTCCCTAAAATCAACTCTAATCACCCAGTATTTATCGAGCATTTGTTCTGCCAAACTGGTCAAAGTTGTTGATTTTCCCATTCCTGGTTCATCGGCCAAAATGACGCATTTGTCGTCAACATTCCTGCAAAAGCTTTTTTCATCATTAGATTTGCTCACATAGCCATGTAACCCCTCTAAGAATCCATTTGAATGTACCCAAACAAAATTATGAGCATCAATTTCATCACTTTTAAGCCAGTGCGTTGATTGATTACTTTTGCTTGGCTGCAAAACTGTGAGTTCTTCATTGTTTTTTGAATTTTTGAATTCAATGTTTGATTTTTCCGAGCTATTTTCAAAACATTGAACCTTGTTATATAAACACCTGATAAGCATGTCTTTCATCTTCTCCTTATCAACAGCTTGAACAATAAATATTGCATCCAGCTGTGTTCCATTCACTAATATATCAGGTGTGACAGATCTTTGTTCCATATTTAATCTATGCATTGGACCATGAGTTACACACAATTGTAATTTGTTTTGGTCCCAGTAATCCGAATCTAGCCAGATTACACAATTGCAACATTTTACTGATTTGTTAAATGTATCTCTTGCTGCTGAATGACTAGTTTCAAATATAATCTTTCCATTTTCACATGCCATTTCAAATTTACGCAGATAATCTTTTTTCCAATTTTGAAGCAAATTCCTTATTCCCTGTTTGCCAGTTTCACAATCAATAATAATATTGTCATTAATGACTTCCTGCAAGAGATAATCTACCCGTATTGTTGTTTTTCCAGGGTGACATAAATTTCGTTTTGTGTAAAATTGAGGATCGTATATCTGCTGTAGGATGATTTGTCCCGACTGAAACACAATCAAGTACACAATTTTATGCATGTTATTTACGCACGTGTCTTTGAATTCCCTCAAAATATTTATGTTTTCAACGGGAAATGTTTTAATGATTTTGTCTTCGATTAGTTTCTTTACTTTTCCTGTCTCAGTCTTTACCAATTGCAAAAGTTCATCATCTGAAACACCAGAAATTATAACTAGTGTTTCCTCACTTAATCTTTCAGTCAACAGTGTAATGAATGCATCATTTGTTATTTGTGTGTACAATATTGCATAAGCAGCTTCCAAGTCACACAATCTCTGTGGTTCATTAGAAATTAGTATGTCTTCATCGTTAAATAGTTGTATCATTGTTTGTGAACAGATTACATTTTCAGCATTTGTATCTGTGATGTCTGTTATTTCACACAGTTTCACCTGTTTCCCTTGAAAAGTTACGTGTTTCTCACCGATCATTCTCTTTGATTCCGCAGTTAGATTCTTAAATGCTATTTTTATAGATTCGGTGTGCACCTGACCATATTTTGCAAAAATATTTGGCTCAGTACTTTCTGTAATGAAAATTATCTTTGTCGTCTTATTGCTTTGATTCAGACCCAAGAGTTTGTCGAGAATACAACTATGTTCATAACCCCAATTACCTGATACAACCATTAAGTCCTTCTTATGAGCTGATTCTAAAACCAGATTTTCATTGCAAATTAACTGATTTAATTCCAAAAAGAGGAATTTTTGATTTTCAATTCTCCAGTTGGGATTTTTCTCTATGACCTGAATTACTGCAATGTTACTCAATACATTTTCGCCTGCGTCAGTGGCAATATTAAGGAACTGATGCGCATGTATGAAGCTTTGCAAATTCTGTATTATTTTGTCATCAAACTTAATGGTAAATTTCTCTGAGTTTCCTTTGTTAATTTCTGTTAAAACATCCAATTTAACGGTGGCAATGCGGTTCTTTGCAGCTGCGAAAAACTGATTCTGTTCATTGAGAATAATTTTTCCTTTTTTCCACCACTCTTCTACATCATTCTTTACTATTCTAAATAGAACATCACTGTTTTCTACGCTTTCATTGTAGGCCTTTTGGATTTCAGATTTTATAATTTCATCCAGTGCACTTTCATTTGGTTGGCCGACGTACACGTGAAACTTTTTAAGAAAACTGTTTACTTCGTTGGTCATTTCCTCGGCACTGATTTTTGTCAAAAAACTTTTCGATTCTTTTGGTTGTAATATCTTTGGGTAATCCTCAAAAGATCTAAATAAACCTACTTTTGCATTCTGCAGGGCTTCTTTGAACTTTTCCCCTGTTGCATTTGTGTTTTTCTCCTTGAAAATGGAAAATAATTCATCCCAAAGTGTCTTGGCATCACATGGATCTTTGACATTGACAAAATCTGCCTTAAACTTACTTTCACCTGGTTTCTTTTTGTTTAATTCAAAAACATGAATTGCCAGGAACATGTGATACTCCTTAATAATTTCGTTTTCTTTCCTAATTACCGTTTTTTTGCTTGGATGAAAAACACAATCAAAAATATTTGCAGCCAGTTTTCTCATGCCAACTCCTCGACACAAATGCTCAACAATTTTCTTGTGATTGCTTAAATTTACAATACTTTCTTGCTTAATGTTTAGCATTTCAGCCCAGTGTAATTCATCAGCACTAGATACATTTTTAGTGAAATCAGAGTGAATTGAACTGTTGGTATAAATGACAAAGTGACAATCATCGAAATCTCCATCAAATAGTTCATTATTTTTGTCTGAAAATCGTTGTTTTATTTCAAGGTAAGATTGGAAATACTGCTGCAAACTGAATTGTCCACTATCAGCTATTAGATCATCCAATTTAATGTGACCTTTCTCGGTATTGCCTTTGTGTTTTAATTGGGCAAAAACGGTTTTTGGCTGGAGGATCTCTTTCGCCTCATTTCTGTATTTAAATACGAGATCATCAAATTTCCCAGCAGCTTTCACATTTGTCGCTAGCAGGAAATGTGAACATTTTTTCAAACCGCAAAGAAGAGTTAGCATTAACATCTTAACTTCATACAATTGTCCTAAGCCACCTGCTGCACCTTGAGTAACCTCCAACTTCTCACTACGTGGTTTGTCAGTGTGTTCAACCCCCTTTGTAATCTTACAGGGACTGTTAACCTGAGGTTCTGGCAATTGTGACTGAAATTCCTCATGTTTTGGAAGCACATTGTGTTGCTGACCCTCAGAATCAACACCATTTTGAGATTCCTTTATGGGGAATTCATTTTCAATTGGTGGATTCACAGAATCGCCCTGATCTAGTATCGAGAAATCAATGCATTCTCCAGATGCCAATGCATTAGAGTCTTTTGAAATATTGGGTTGATCGTCCGTATTTGAAACTGAGACAATGGAACTATCAAATTTTCTAAGTATTGGTCTGAAATGAAGTTTACCTTCATTTACAATATGGATATGATTATCATCTTTGTAACCAACCACATCAACAGATTCCAGACCAGAGTTTTCAGAAACTTTATCAATGCTTTGTGTGGCATCCATTTCTGGAACAAGGCAATTGTCTGAATGTTCATTTTGTACTGAGCGAATGTTCGCTTCGAAATTCCGTTTATGTGTGGATGTTACTTTATCTGCATGAACTGGTTTCAATTTCAGTTTCTCACTATCTTTGGCCTTGTATTGATTACGTTTTGTGACAGAAGACATTTTAGCAATATCTGTTCCCAACACCGGTTCGAAATGCTCCGCTCCTTTGTTAATAACCGTTATTAAGTTATGTTCCTTGTAATCGATTCGGTTGATCGATTTGGAACCATTCTTATCAACAACCTCATCAATCCAAGTTTCTTTGCCTTCAATGATGTGTTTCTCAATCACGTGAATCTTCACATTGTATATTATGCAAATTATTCTTCCTTCTATCTCTGGTCTTCCCCACATTGGCTTTTTCTTTATTCCATGGTGAATGTCATCAGCACAAAATTTCACATGATCGATATATTGAAAAATATTTTGCTTTTCAAATATTAGTGCTGCTGTCAGCCAGCTTTCCTTGTTCATTTGCTCTTTGGCAAATTGAGCACATCTTTCCCTTAAGGACTTTATGCTGTACGTATTTTTTGGTCTTATCTGCTTAAGACACTGAGCAACGGAGTCAAAGAAGCAGTCCCCTTGCCCTTTTGCATTTCCTACCTCGAAATTTTTTGGGATTGGAGGCTTCATGACTAATATGCCTTCGTAGCAGGGCACTGGATCCATAAAATGCCAAGTACTAATGAATACCTGCAGTGGAGTTAGCCATTAGAAACACAATATGGCATGACTTACTGAATGATTTGCCAGTTAGGGGTTCAGCTCACTAATGATGTCTGTTGTAGTCTGCTGACAAAGTTATGTGCCTCTAAACAAAGGAAATTATTTGGACAGATTACAATAATGAAATGATGAAGTTAGTTAATGTCTATTTAAGAACCGTTAAATTCACCAATTTAAATTTATGTGTAATGAACCGGCTTCTGATAGGGCATAAGGGCCATTCATACTAAGTTACTGCCTATGACCAGTACAAATCGGTTCATGAAATTTCATCTAATTCATTATCATGGAAATTAAATGATAATATTCAGAAAGTTGGTTCTGAAATATCAAATATAATTTTTACGCTTATCCTCCTGGAACATTGCAAACTCTCATAAATATCATTCTTCCCATTTGTGTTTATGAGTACAGTAGAGTCTCGATTATCCGCGGGGGGTCGGGGCTCAGCCTTCCGCGGATAATCAATTCGGCGGATAACACGGAGCATCGCCCAATTATTATTTTTTTACGATTTACGCGCACTGTACGTACTACATGCTGTACATTTGTACGAAAATGTATGTGCTTTACATGTGTAAACATATTTACATTATGCCTCTGTTGTCTAAAGAGCAACTGAGTCTTGGTTGGGCGTGGCAAAACACTGCCGGTCGTCCAAAGTTCGGCTTATCCGACCGGTTTATCCGAGTATTTCCGTGTTAACCGCGGTGATATCGCGGTTAACACGGAGCCCTCGGTTGTGACATGCACCGCGGTTAACACGGAGCATCGGATAACCGGGAATCGGATAACCGGGACTCTACTGTATTAACGATTGATATTTACAAACCCTGATCTGATAACTTAACTGAAATTTGGTATGTTTTCAAGCTTTCTAATCCCAGTTTTAAGATATTATTTTAAAGAAAGGGTGGGTTGCAATTTATGGAGTATTGTATGGCATTTCAGTTTTAGCAGTTTGCTTTTTCAACAAGGAAGTTGTTACGCTGAATTACAACATTCTTTCATGGACATTCATACCAAACATAAACTCGGAAATGCATGTAGGTATAGAAAATTAGTACGGTACCTTCTTCAGTGTTTTATATCAGCTATTTGTTTGGATGTGCTCTTGTTATTCCGGCAATGCAAAATCTGAATTTTGTCGCTCAATGCTACTTTAAATATGGTTTTCTAGCAGCCAATCTGAGTGCTGTGCAGTAATCGGTAAATTCCGAAGTCTTAAGCCTGTCTTCTTGGAACTTTGTTGTTGACATCGCACATAGAAGACAATAGATGATCGGGATTTCCTGTGAGATTTTATGCATAGCGTTCAAAGCATTCAAAGAGCAAATTCCTGTGTAATCCAGTTTCTCCCCTGCATCTTACGAGATTTGGATTAATATTTCTTAGTGTCCATAATTTTCCGCATGTGAAGCTTAAAATTTTACAGAAATATGAGAACTTATTTTGTGAAGATTAGGCCAAGTGAAATAAATTCTTAGTTTATCGTCCGGATTTTTTGAAAACTCGGCGCGGCGGGCGGCATTTTATTTTCATTTTTATTAAATAATCCGAATATTTTCTCGAAAAATTCGGCGTGGGTGGATATTTTTTACTACGTTTTTCTAAGCTTGCTTTGGTGTTCATCCGTCCGTCCGTCCGTCGTATTCCATTCCAAAAATTCTGGAAAAGCGCGGTGTTTAGAACGAACGACAGAGTAACGAGTTCCATGCAGTGGCGCCATCTACCGTTGTCCGCCACAGCTGGCTTTTATTTAGTGGAAACGCTGCTTATTGAAATTTCATCGGATTTTCACCATGGATTTTATATGACAGCGCTCCAAAAACTTCATAGCGCGCATCTGGAGCTCCGGTGTGCGAGAAACATTGAAAGAAAGTCAGTAAAAATTCGAAAACGGTGAAAAATTCCAAAAAGTCGGTGCGGGCAAGGACGATAAACGAATAATTTATTATACTTGGCCTTATTTTGAGATTTTTATAAACTGCAATTATTTAGTTTTCACCAATTCAATTGTTTCAAAGGAAATAACATTTACAAAAAAATGTAGAATAGCAAAGAAAAATGCACATTAATTAAAGCACTATAATAATAATTGCATTCTTTGAAAATAGGAACTGAAATTTGCAGCTGAATTTGATTATAGTATAGTATATAAATGCTACTAATTGGCATTAGTAAATGCAATTAAATAGCATGGTGTTTAGTTTGCTACATAATTCTTTATAATAAAATTGTGATCATTATGACATAATTGGTCTGAGTTTTCAATTTTTAATTACGTTTTATTGAATTGCGGATTTAATGCACGACTAATTTTTGTAGTGCGCATTTATATAAAAATTCCCGTGATATTTTGTAATATCCGCGTAATATTTTGTGAACCAATGTTAATGATAATTAGAGTGCGGATTTTACGTGCATTTTGTGCGCAACTTTACTTACTAAAATTAGCCCAAAAAACATACAAAAACGTACACAAAAATGATGTCCAAATAATTCCAAATGCAATTAAAACGCTTTTCTGTAAGATTCCTAATCATAATACGTTCAGGAAAAAAATAAGTGCTTGCACGTAAAATCCGCACTCTAATGATAATATTGCTGCTGACATCACTTTCTGCAGACAATAGCAAGTCGAAGATTATGAGATTTTACATGTGGTGTTCAAAGGATTGAAACTACTTATCAACGTCAGCAAATTCTTACGTTGCCCTCTGTGCATTTCACTCCTGAATATTGTGGGAATTACGTTATACAAAGAATTACTTAAAATTTATCAATACAGTTCCAAGTAAATACATTAATTACTGAAGGGCAGTTATCATTTTACGCAAATGCACATAAGGTTTCATTTATTATAGTTATTTATTAGTTTCGGGAGTTGACAGATTGCTAGTAATTCTTTTGTCTGTTAATTAGGCTTGAGAACTTTGGCCTAAATAAAATCTAGTTGGCAGTAAATTAAGACACGTATTTATGTGTCTAATACATGAACAAGGGGAATTTCGGTGCGACTTTGTACGCCTTCATCCGCCATTTGCAGGCCTTCTTGAAGCATTTTATTTAGCACTGGTACTATTAAATCCATTACTGCTGTACAAAATATTGTATGAAAATGGATATGCAATAAAGCTCACCAATTTTTTTCAACAAATTAGATAACACTAAACAAATTGATTTAGTGTGTGAATGATTTAAAAAAAATTGTTAACAACCTAGGGGGAAAACTCCAATTAATTACTAAACAATATTCGTGTTCAAAATGTTTTACGCCTCTATTTTGAAAAACTTGAGAAATATTATAGTGAAACCATATAGTATTAATTTCCTAAAATTTCAGCAATGCGGGGAATAAAAAGACTCATTAATTATAATATATTAATTGTTTTATATGGCATATAATTTCAAAATAATAGGTTTAAAAGGAATGTAATCTGCCTAATGAAAAAATCAAAAGTGCAGCACATTGACTGCACGTATGTCATCAGATTTTGTTATGGCCTAATTACATGTGGCCTGCAAATGTGTCACGCCCAGCTACTCCTTGGGGCCTGCTGGCCCGGGCGAGCCGCGGGTAGGGCCGACCGGACGTCTTCTTTGGACAGGTCGAGTCCTAGGCCTTGAGGGGGCAGGAGGTCGTCCAGAGACTTGCGGAGGAACGTAGGGTCTTGGAGGAGTCCTCAGCTTGAGGGACAGGGAACTGGTACAGGAACTTGCAGATGAACGAAGTAGACAAGAAGAATCCTCACCTTGAGG
>WWPM01002450.1:0-12295 GCA_023279145.1 Glomeris maerens | reverse complement strand
GTTCAAGCAAGAAACATGTGTGAAGTGTAGGATCAAAGTTAACAACAAGCAAAAGGTAACTTAATGTTTGAATTGTATAGTATACTTTTAGGAATTACTCCTTTTCATATTCTCAATATTTTACATGTTTTTTAACCATTGATAGTGTGTATGCTAGTTTGCGTTGGTGTTAAATAAAGTGTGAGTGGTAACTTTTAAATGATAGTGTGCAAGCAGAAACCTAGTGCAGAGAAACCAATTCTCAATGTCTCAGCTAATACACACCAGTAGTGACTTTTACTTTATTACCTTTTATACTATGTATATTCGTATGCAGAAACTTGTATACAGATATTCACTACATTGATATATGAGGGGGTTTGATACCGGCACGTATCGGTTTTGGTTTCGATACATTTTTGTATTGCTAACGCTAACCTATGGCAGTGGATTCCGCATCAGGTTTCTGTATCAGGGATTCCGGTTTTTACCGTCATAGGGTGTATTTTATAGAAAAAGCAATACTTCTACGTAATTAATGGGTTCTCCCTCGACATGCGTTGTTTACGATATTGATGTTAGGGTTCGATTATTAGCACAACATTGTTCATAATTGAGTTTTTACCATTTTAGGGTACACTTTATCATTTTCTTCTTTGTTGCTAGGAGAAAGTGGAATAGAGAGAGAGAGAGAGAGAGAGAGTGGGTTAGAGAAAGTACTAACTAGGTCATAATGGTCCTAGTCTTATTTCGAACACTTTCAGCTCAATATAGGTCATTTCGTGGTTGAATAAAGTAAGCTTTTCTCAATGAAAAGAGTGAACATTAATAGGTATATAGGATTTATTCAGTATGTAAAACATTAATATTATAGGGTATATACATGTGCTTATTATTTCCTGGTATATGTATATATGTATATATTTATGTAGTTTATAGTTTATATGTATATTCCTATAAAGAAGATATTGTATCATATATGGTTTCATTTAGAAATATATGTACTTCTAGGAAAAAGGGCTGACTTGCCACCTAGTTTGTGGGGTATGACCCGTAATTGATGTGTTATTTTCACTTAACCGATGTGTATATAACCATTATATATGTTCATAAAGTTATTACTTTATATGTATATATGTATGTACTTACTAAATACATTTATTTATTTATGTATGTACTCGTTACTATAGGAATATACAAATACTTACCACCTCCTTTAGACATGCTCCCACGTGGATATGTGTAATATTTTCATGTTTGTATCATGTACACTTCAATAATCACTACGTATATTTCCCTTTACAATATTAAATTACACTATATTATTTGATTACACTATATTGTTTGATTACACTATATTATTTGATTACACTATATTTGATTACACTATATTCTTTGATTACACTATATTATTTGATTACACTATATTTGATTACACTATATTATTAAATTACATTATATTATTTGATTACACTATATTATTTGATTACACTATATTATTTGATTACACTGTATTATTAAATTACATTGTATTATTTGATTACACTATATTATTTTTGATTACACTATATTATTAAATTAAATTATATTATTTGATGGTTCTTTTATCTTAGATATTCAAAATGGTGGAGTTTGACTAATTCCAAGATGGCGTCTATTCTTATTTAATAGCATCCCATGTCAGGATTCCGGTTCAGGGATTCCGATTCATGGATTCCGATTCATGGATTCCGATTCAGGGATTCCATTTAGGGATTCCGTCGTGGAATTACAACCCCCTCCTCCAGCAAGAATATTTTTTGTACTTCCACACCTTTGCAAAATAATTATTTATTACATAATAATATCGTATTTTCAATTATTTGAACTCACCCATTACGCAACAATAGGGGAGGGGCAATCGAGAGAGAGAGAGAGGGCAATTTTTTTATGGCCCAATGCCATATTCAAGGTCATTTATCGTTCAGAAAGGATATCGCGGTTAACACGGAGCCCTCGGTTGTGACATGCACCGCGGTTAATACGGAGCATCGGATAACCGGGAATCGGATAACCGGGACTCTACTGTATGTGTATTCGTAAAATTGATATTGACTGTGATGCGGGCGGATAACATCATCACGTTTAGTGGGCTTTGATTCACTTAACTCATATTTGGAGTGGATTTGGTGGTGATGCTAAGATGACTACTAATCCACTCAGAATTCTCGAGCTTTGCTTTAAAATATATTGGGTAGTTAGATGATTGGTGGGCTATGCAATTTTCATTGTAATTTAGAAAACTTGGTCAGCCCACCTTTAGCTTCGGTTGAGAAATTTGTAGCCACATGCATAGTGCAGTAATCTAAATCGCTTCAGTATTGTTTGCTGCAAACACCTGTGGAAAAATTCATCAGTTCTTGAAAATTGCTTGCTCACTGCTTTATGTATCAACCTTTACGAGAAGTCGTAAAAAATTACTAAAACAGAAATTATCCATTTCACAGGGTTGCAGCCAAGGTATTGCAAGCAATTCCTGTATCTTCCATCATGCCTCCCAAGTGCATATTGGCATCCATTATTTTATTGTTTCTGTGTGCCATTTCTGCACATCTGCAAGAACAACAAGAGACAATACTGGGAGTGCCCCGCAGTGTTGAAAGACAATCTGAAGATTCCAAAAGGGCCGTGGAGTACCCAATGAGTGTCAACGACGGTACAGATCGTGTTCCATCCTGTGCGGAACTGCGTGCCATCTGGCAGTTAACAAAACGAGCTGCACGTCATAGTCTTATAACCAACGAAATACCAACTGACAATTACTTTGGTTACGTCTTAAGATCGCCAATTTCAATATCAGGTTCGGGCCACAATTCCAATGGCGTTCCCAGTGAGTCATTTGGACGTATTATTCTTGCGCCTAATTCTCATCATGGCACAAGAAATCGCAACCAAGTGGTTTACGACCGACCTGTTGTACCTAGGCTGGGAAAAGGGTTTGATGGAGTTGCCCAGCAATTACGAGCGGGTGGGGTATTCACAGATCGACCCTTCCGCCTGCACAAATGGTATATGAATGACCGGCCATTTAAATCTCGCCAACACTTCTACGACTACAATGGCATCGATGGCAGAAGCAGCGGAAAAGGGGATTATGGCTATCAACACTCTCATGCTGCCACTCATAACATAAAGACCATGGCAAAACCAACCTTAGAGTTAAAGGATGCTGCTAATCACATCATAAGGCAGGCTTTGGCTGAAATGACAGTTGCTGATGAAGTTATAACGTATGGAAGAGATGCAAGCAGCCGAATCAATGGACCTGATGTAAGAGCGATTGGTATCCAACCAGACCATGTGAGTACATTGCATATCTTAAATATTATTCCCCAAGTGCATGTTTACGAACCATTTTGTCATGGATGACATAGTGCCATACTAATGTAAAAGCCTGGAATAAAGAATAATTTGTTGCAGGATGTAACGTTCCTTTGTTACAATACGCGAAAATAATGTGCGAAACCACTCCAATGTCCGTGACAACACTGAGTTTATTTCAACAATTATTCTTGCTCGTACAATGCTAAGTATTCACCATTTATCTAACACTTGTACACTGGTTCGCAACTTTAGATTGGATAACTTTACGTCACCCCAATGCTAATAGTCGCTCGAGCTGTTGAAAGATGGCCGACGTCTGAGATTTGACGTCGGCTTTCGACACATTTCCTTAGAAATCACCACAAGCTTTAAGTGGTGCTGTGATTGAACCTCTCGGACACTCGGGACCGTAAAACGTAGCCCTTGTGGAGGCATTTATCACTACCACTCAAAGTAGGAAGGTGGTACTGGAATTCCCCTTCTTGGATGCCCGGGGCCGTAAAACGTAGCGCTTGCAAAGGTATATTCCAACTGACCGGGAATAGGGGGTGTGAGTGACTCCTGTGAGAACCTATATTGTACACAGCTGTCTGTCCTTGAGAAAGAGGTACTCCCAAAGGTACAATATAGGGCGGGTGCGCGCTACGCAAGAAGTATGACAGTTGATCCTCCCGACTAGAGATGAGATTTGGCTGCCAAGCCCCTATTTTATGCCACCCAATAGGCACTTTAGAGGACAATCGAGCTTTGCCTAGACAAGCCCGAGACTGAGCACCTAACAGGCAAACTTGGCCACAACGGTCTAAAGCTTACACTGCCTCAGTCTCAGATCGGGAGACTTCCTTGCAAGCAAGGTGCTCTCCAAGAGTCACAGTTTTTTCTGTGGTCGAAACGCGCCCTTTTATATGGTATAAAAGGGGCTGCGCTGGTTGTTCCCCAACCTACGGTCAGGTGGTTTGGCGGCCTTGCCAATAGCCAAACTCAGGGCTCAGAGCGACTGTCTCCAGAAGCAGTTATCTTCGAGCTACTTCAACCAAAGTGAGCCATGAACATGTCATGTTTAGGTACGCGATGAGGGAAAATCCAGCAACGTCTGTCACAACAATACTCCACAAAAAGCATGCTGCAGATTTTCTACAGAAAAACCTTTATTTCCTATAATTTTGAATATTATATGCAGAAATCAATATTTATCTGTAGAAAATGTTGCAGCATATTTTCAGATGCAACCGCGACTGCAGATTTTCTGCAGAAAATATATTAATCGTGTGACACACCACTAAATTGACATCTGGGAACGCTTGCCCAACTAACTAGTTTTCCTTGCAACCTCACACAGGCTGCAACTAATTACTTATTCAAATTTAATCTGCCGATCACATGTGCGGGCAAGGTGAGCCCTGCCTTAAGATTGCAATCTTTATTTACCTCCCGACAAGTTTATTAAAAAAAATTTTAGAATGAAGGCCAAAAAACGCCGGATTACCGGAGGCGCTGGATAATCGAAGGGCCGGATTATTAAGGGAGGACTGTACATGTTATTCAATAAATTGTTCATTCTACAGACTTTTTGGACGCACCTTAATGCATATCCACAACCAGGTTCCATAAGACACGACACCTGTTTCGGTTCACCAAGAGCACTTGTGTGTGGTGTTTTACAAAACCTGGTTATGGGTATTGATTATTCCAAATTTGTTTGCTACGTGTAACCCACGTTGTCAATGACTGTTTCTAAATCTTGATTAGCATTTAAAAATTGGCAACGAATATTATGATGTAGTACCAATAAAACGATGATAGAGCAATCGATGATAGCATTTGTTAATCAAAAATTTTCTCTTCGCTTTACCTGGCCCAGTGGTTTACATGGCCAAATCAAGTAGGACTTTCTAATTGGCACTAGGATGCTAACTCCAGCGGTTTTAAAAAGAAATAATTCTTCAATGACCTTGAAGACGATGTCATAAGGCCCATGCGATTTTACTTTTCGATTACCGGTCTACTACTTACTATACAACAGCAAAACATTCAAAACAACTGCCACCGTTTTCGAGACATTCTATTGAATGCCGGACTATTGCCTCACCCTGTATAGTATCCACAATGTGCTTTCCTGCAAAACATTGGCGGTTTTAGGTAGTGGCGGCCAGTTTAGGCCAAAAGCAGTAAAATAGAACAATTTATTTACATTTTAAAATATAATTGTTTTAGTTTTGAAATGAAATAGTTTAAATATCGCTTTTGCTTTGCATCGAAATTTTTATAATTAAATATACGTAAATGGTTTTTAATGTAAATTCTTTTTGTATTGAATGGAAATGGTTTTTGAATTTAATGTTAACTGTTTTAATTTTTGATTTATTTCATTAATATTTCAAATTTCGTCTTGGATAGTCTGGGCCACTGTACCCATGTTCATATATATAATTGGACAAATAGCCTGTTGTTCCAATATATCTAGATGGAAGACATTGCAGAATAGATAAAATATGGGGTACCGATATGTGCGGGGAATTTTTACATGTTTGTGAACGCGCATATTGACCAAATTTCGTAAAAGTTGATCAAGCAATATGGCGATTATTGTTACCGGCCGAGCAGACACTCCGGCTGTGTCGACTCAGCGCCGGCTGTGCCGATGCGGCCGGCTTAACTCGGCCGCGTCTACACAGCCGGATTTTCGTCTGTTTGTGTCGACGCGGCGCCTCAGCGTCGGCCGTGTCGAAACAACCCGACGTCGCTATGCGGCGCTGCAGTCAATAAATACAGATATCGTACCGATCGCGTGCCGAATTTCAATGCTATTAATATAAGGAGAATACGCCTAAAACGATTTAAAATTAGCATATACTGCCATGTTACCTACAATTAATTAATTATAAGTTTCTGCACAGAAAATCTGGCAATTGTGCCAGAATATTTTAGCAATGTTTAAAATGTACGGACTTTATTAGTTCTTCTATTCAGTCATGTGAAAATAAACTAATGTGGAAAAGTTACCAGTTTTTATTTTGATATTATTTAATAAATTGTCATACCTCCTGTACATTCATTTTATCAACATTTCGAGTCCATACGCTTTCATAATTACTTGTATATTGTTCTCAATTGATTTGAGGTCAGGACTTGTTGATGGGCAATCCAAAACATGCACTTTCTGTCTATCTTACCAACTTTTTGTCAAAGCAGAACGATGTATGGAGGCTTTGTTCTGTTAAAAAGTCCAGTTCTCTGTTCTAATTATTGGTCATTTGAGACAAACGTTAAAATCCAAGCAAAATTTGCGGAAATCATTGTGTCCACGCATTGCATAGTTTTCTATTATTTTAAAAATTATAAATACGTATATAATATACACATAAATATTGAAAATAGGATTTATAGGATGCTGTTTATCTGGACCCGACTGGTGTAATGAGTAGTGGTAATTTTCTGGTCGCTGATAGCTAAGAAGTATCTAAAATCAAATAAAATTTAAAGTCAAATTAATCTCAATATATGATATTTGTATCTCTGCACAGACAATGCTGAAAACGACCTTAGTCCAGTTGGTGTGCACAGTTGTAAGCTCTCAATACTATACAACATTCATTGAGAAACAAATCATGTACGTATACTAGTAGAGTGTCATTTAATGTTTCAATTTTTTAATAATCACTACCACGATACTCATATTCGTGTGCAAAGCTTGAAAACACGGCTTGTATACATATAACATTTGGAGCAATAAAAGAAAGAGGTCCGTTTGAAAGCAGCTGATGTCATTTGCGAAAGCTAATTTAATGATGCAATGTGGCGGAAAACTTCATTCAAAATCAGCAATGAATGTCTAAAAATAGCCTGCAACATGGATCGATATTGCCTTTAGCTTCGTCGCCCCCTTTCACTTGCCCAGCATGCAACTTCTCATGAGTAATACGCCCATCTCTTCAACCGAATCCCCACGCAATGCAATGGCAAAAACCCTGCTCAAAATCAATGCGGCCAAAACGAGCACCACAATCGATTACAGTTTTATCAATGGGAAGCGTCGTGAATGGGCGGATACATTGTACGTAGTACAACGCACCAAGATTATGAATGAAAGGGGAACGTTCATTGATGCCTTGTATGAATGAAAACTATAGGGCAGCTAACAAGTTACACACCTCTCAGATTTATTGGCCGAGTACCAGAAATTGACACGACGTCACAAGGCGCAGTCCCAACAAATGCGGCAGCAACTGCGCATATTTTCTGCTCCTTTTGTTTACAGCAAAATATCTGAAAAAAGTGAAGCGATCCGTTAAAATCCATTGCGTGTTAGTGGTACAATATCGTCATATGGATAGAGCAAAATATTTAAAGCACACTAGCTGTATAAAACAAATGTATTTGACTTCCTGTTTGCATACAACTGTAAATCCGCAATAATAAGCCTGTCTCGAGAATACGCCGGTCTCGAAAATAAGCCGGGTTAAATTATCAAAATTTGCAAAATAACCCGGCCTCGAAAATAAGCCTCCTTCAATTGGATTACCCGATCTACATGACTAAAAAATTCACTAAACCTAAAATAATTAAAAATTCAGTTCTCAGTTTTCATTTCCTATCATTAAAATCACCAAAAAATTGTTTCTTACAAATTTTATTTCTCACGAGAAATTGAGGTTTGCATATTGCATTACATAAACACATCCGTGGTAACTTGATATTAACAGAATAAACCGGTTTCGAAATTTAGCCGGTCTTGTAAATTAGCTGGGTCAAAAAAGAAAAATTATAAAAATAAACCCAGGCTTATTATCGCGGATTTACGGTATATACATGTAACTTTGGAAAACAGAATCCCAATTATATTTGGTACAGTAGAAAACCTTTTACAGTCCTCCCTCGTTAATCCGGCAGATACGGGGCCAGAGCACCGGCGGATTATCGAAAATGCCGGATTACTAAAAATTAACTATTGAGGACGAATTTTAAAAGCAGAAACTACAGTGAAACTTTTCTATGTTGGACACCATCGGTGCAGCCAAAAAGCGTCGAAGTTAGACAGTTGTCCAATATATTCAGGGGTGAAAAAAAAAATCTACCTTTATTTATCATTAAACACTTAAGAGGTAAAAACATACATATACGTACATGTGAACGAGATACTTTTACAATTTATTAAAATAACTGGTAATATTGGTTTGTTTTCTTTTCAAATTAAGATTATTAGCCACTCTTCCACATATCTTTCAGATTTTTTGAGAATATTTGCCACAGAAGATTTTGATACTCCAAAATCTTTTGCCAATTTCCGAAATGATTTGCCAGACTTAGCAGCATCAATTAAATTAACTTTTGATCTAGAGTCAATTCTTCGTTAATGACATCGTTAATGACACTTGTGTCAGAGCAGTACCAGAGACGACTGTCTGTGTAAACATTACTCAACCCCGCCCCCCCCCTTCCCCTTCCCCTCGAATCCATTCTGGCCATCATGTGCATCTGGAAAATGACCTTAAAGCTACTCCAAAGCAACGTTAGAATTTTTACACATATTGTTTGATATCTTTATATTTCGCAATGATTTCAACCATTTATAGAATAAAAAAATGTGTTTTCTCGTCGAATTTCGACTTTTTCAAAAATACAAAAAAAAAATAGAAACGCGCTGATAAACACGAGTTTTATTACATAGTGTCATTAAACATGATGCCAGGTACATATTCCCGCAAACCGTGTATTTTTATGACCTGTCAAAACTTGGGAATTAAATCTCAAAATATGATGCTTTCAATTTTTTCAATATTTGACTGTAAAAAATCTGTGGGGTTTTAAACAAATTGGAAGATTATACGAGTGCCAGGATATCTATCGGTATGAGTGGCTATGCTGACGGAATTGGAATTTCAAAATATGTTTTCAAACCGGAAATACCCTAGACCAAACTTCAACAAGATTACGAGAAATTGCTCAACTTTGACTCGCCGTAGGAAGCCATCTTACATATTTCGTCGAAAATGTGATATGACGTTTTATTTTGTACTCTTCCTGGCCTTTAATAAACGTTCTTATAACATTTTTTATACACCTATTTGGTGAGGAGATATCTGCGTTTGCAGAAAGGCTGTTTTTGCGAAATTATCGCTGCCGTCGTTGCTTCGGCAATTTTTTGCGTCCGATTTAAAGCTCCAAAAAATCTACAACTTTGCGTAAGTTTAAGTTAATGTGTATACTAACATCCTGTAAAATTTCAAATTTTTTAAAAAACATGGTGCAACGATTTTATTCTACATTTGCTGATTTCACATGGAATGACTTCATTAATGTACAGAAATTTTTAAGATTGAAATCTTCATTTACCTCCCGACAAGTTTACTTAAAAAAATTCAGGAGGAAGGCCAAATTTACGCTGTATTACGTGAGGCGCCGGATAATCGAAGGGCCAGGTTATCGACGGAGGACTGTATTTCGAATCCCGTTATCCGCATCATCACTTCTATCCAGAGGGAAATTAAGTAACATTTATAAAGGTTTGAATAGTGAAAAAATCCAGCCTAATCAAACTGCTGCAGATACAGCGAATTCGTGATTTCTGAGGCAAAAAAAGAAACTTAGACGTGTTTGCTCGGTGTACCAAAGGAAATGTAGATAGTTGTAAGGCGCAAGTGTTCATAACTAATATCTTGAAGCCTATTTTCCTTTGTACAGGAGAATCTGTTTTGTCGCGATCGATCGTAATCAATCCAAACGTGGAAGCACAATTTAACTGGAATATTTATTAACGATGAATACTCGGTAGCTTAATACATTCGTAGTATAATAAAACTGCTGTCAACAACGTTCCATTATGTTTTAGTTGACATCGTCTAGCGATGAACTATACGATATTACTTCGCATTACGAACGTGACATGGTGCTTGGCCTGTCGAATAGGATCCAAGGAGCTAGTGCGATCAACTGCGATCAACAACAACTGGCAAATATTACGAGCGATCGGCAATAAGTAACATCGGATAGGCGGGTCTGTAAAAACAAGTTTGGGACCCACGTGACGCAGAACAAAGGAACATGTGGTAACGCTTAATTAGGTAATTATACGCTTACAACATCGCCTGACCTTTAAGGAGAGGTAATCAAATTAATAACCTTGTTACAATAGGAAATTAATATTTTTTTACAAGTGAAGATGCATAATGATATATCGGATGAGTCGGAAGACTGGATCATGCTTGTGTTTTTTATAAATGGTGCTTTAAGGAAAGAAAACACACATGACAAGAATTCAGCAAGATGGCGCCATTGGTGACTTTGGAAAAAGTTATCATGGTCATTAAAAAGCACTGTGGGGACTGATATAAATTATTGAAATAATAGGTGCCGTGATGTGTGTTGAGGATTTGTGTATAATTTCATTATCACCCACTGCTTAGAGCAAACCAAGAAAAAGTGGAGAATCACATAGTGATCAAGACACACTGTGATAGGGACATGTATATAGTGAACATGTCACACTGTCTCCTTCTTCCTCTTCTGTTGAAAGCAATGGCTGCTTATACATTTGCCATGTGGCTATAGTTATGTTGCTAATCTGCTACCATCCTTCATCATCAAGCTGAACTTTGTCCTGAAAGACAAACAAGTCACAAGCTGTACTGGTGCAGCAGTGTTCAAATCAAGCTACTTCAAATGAGAAGATAGTAAAACCACTCATCTGAAAGAAGAAGCAGATGTCCATGAGAATTCAGCAGTACCGAAGCAAGGACAGTTGTGACTCCATGATGATGAACAAGATGCTATGCAGTCCAGCAAGTTATTGAGTTCCAGTTACCTGTTACATCGGCATTAGAACTTTGTTGCAGTTTGTTCCAGTTGTTTATTGTGAACTTCTAATCACCTGTAATTACCAAAGAACTTGTAATCGGAAATCAAACATTAAAGCAACCAATTAGTTATTCTCCAACAATGTGAAAACAATGCATCAAACAGCATCATATTGGTACAACCAATCCAAAAGTTATCAGGATGAACGGGAATATGCAGCGCCTGGTATAAGCCTTCCAGATGGTTGCTTTCACCTTGCTTTCACCAACATGAAGAGTATGCAAATGCTACACAGCAAGAACATATTGTAACGGTTCCGAATTTTTATCTCAATTAGGAATCTCATGGGTGTTCTTCCACTGAAAGGATATAACAGTCGAAAAACATAAAATTCCTCACGTTTCTTTTTTCTTGGAAGCCAAACCACTAGATTATAATAAAGGGTGGTGTTTTTTTAATGACATGTTTACGATGTTCCCTTGTAGCAGGTATAGTCACGAAGTGACAGCTGAACAACTTCCGACCATTACACGTTCTCAAATAAATATGGCTTAACAGACATTGTAAAACTAGCTGAGGAACTGCCTTGATCAGCACTCTAAGGCCTCACAGAGCCTCGCAGAAAGTCATAAATTCTTTTGTGTTTAATGATCTGTCGAGTTTCTTGTACGAGGCACGTCCAGAAATTAAGAGTACTCGATTTTTATAATTTTTAAGAGACAATTTATTTGAAATACAATTAGCGGATTTTGTTTGTATATATACTGCGTTCACTCTACCTATACCTGTAAATTTGTAGGGGGTGAAAACGTCAGGGGAGGAAAGCAGTTTTAATCCTCTGGTGTTAATTTTCCTCTAGGGGATCCAATTGTTCACAAAACCAGTATTTCTTCTCAGAATCAGAAGAAGAGACCGTCCATTTCAAACCAAAAGGGGCACACAGGATACATACATATACAGTAAATGAGATGCATTTGAATAAGTTAAGTTTATAAAATAACATCTTTTTTATAATCTTCATGAATGCATTTTCATTAGATATTAAGAGAGAATGAAGTGTGTCACATTTCCATTATAATCTTTTATAAATAGGGAAAATGGTTGTTTTATATAAAAAAAGAGTACTTTAAGATGACATGTTAATGCAATTTAGGCCCAA